>JAODKC010000021.1:19958313-20019462 GCA_026777985.1 Mormyrops attenuatus | reverse complement strand
CCCCCCCCCCCCGCCCCCCCCCCCCCCCCCAAAATGGCAACAATTGAACTAAACTGAACTGCATGCATTTACAATATAGAATGAAATTGGTTTTCTGAGAGTCAGCCACATGATTGTGGGGAACATGTGCATCTCTTCACATAAAGAGCTGTGGTTGAAATCACGTGACTGATAGGTATAAAGTCACAGTACTAGCCACAAAGTCATCAGTCCAATACAAGTTGCATGCACTGTTTTCATGACCAAATATAAGCTCTGAAGTCATATTTGTGAAGGTTTTTATTATGTTGCACTCAGCCTTTATTTATACCTGTGATATTACACTGAAGTTAAGCAGAGGAAGGTAAGATAAGACATATGTACAACATTCCAGTCACAACTGGTATTTCTGTGAACATTTCTTCATAGCAGCATTATTAGCATTATAATACTATAGAAGCAATAACTTGTAATAATAATCTGTGCTGTATTAACTTAGTCTGATAGTGGTGTCTCATTTCATTATCAAACGTGCCACCAATAAATTAATTTCAGGTTATTTTGAAAATGGTTTCACAAAATTGTAGTTTTTCCTAAATTCTATCTCAAATATTATTTAAGTCTAGAAGTGCCGAACTGCTTTACGTATACGCAATGCAGACGTTTGCTGTATTTTGCATGACTGTCAGAATATGGAGACAACATTCAGTGTTTGGTTTCTTGATAGCTTCAGCCAAGGGTGTAGATTTGGGTGTGGATGGTGGGCACATGTCCCTACCAATACTGTGGGGGTAACGTGTGTGTTTAGGGGGACAGGGGGATCAGAGCTGATTTGGTCCCTACCAGTGCTGAAACCAAACCTACACCCTTGGCATTGGAGTTAGATTGAGTAGCTTTTCTGGTTTATAAGTATAACCAGAAGCACAGAGTTGCATAATTCATGTTCATTTGCTGCTCAGCTTTCAGACTGCTTGACCATTCTCTTAATTTCACTCAAAGCTGTTTTTCCTATTTTTACAAATATAAACATTTCAAATGTCAGGCTATTTTTATAATCAGTTGTTGGTTTAAGAATGCTTTAGTGTACTGTCTGCAAAGACCATCTAAATGGCTTTCATCCAAGCTAGAAACTGTATAAAAACACGACAACACCTGAGTCTTTTGATTGATTGATTAATGAATTGCAGCAATAATAGCTGCCACTCTTCTGGGAAGGCTTCGGATTGTGTTGGACGTGAAGGCCTGGCTCGCAATCTCCATTCTAGTTCATTCCAAAGGTGTTCCATGGTGTAGAGGTCAGGGCTCTGTGCAGGCCAGTCACGTTCTACCACATCAAACTCAACCATGTCTCTATGGACCTTGCTTTGTGCACTTGCTTTTGGATCAGAAGATGGCCTTCACCAAACTGTTCCCACAAAGCTGGAAGCATAGAATTGTCCGAAATGTCTTGGTATGCTCAAGCGCTGAAAGTTCCCTTCACTGCAAGTAAGGGGCCAAGCCCAACCCCTGAAAAACAACCCCATACCATTATCCCTCCTCCACCAAACTTTACAGTTGGATCAGGCAGTCAGGCAGGTAACACACTCCTAGCACCCGCCAAACCCAGACTCATCCATCAGACTGCCAGACAGAGAAGCATGATTTGTCACTGCACAGAACACGTTTCCACTGCTCCAGAGTACGGTGGTGGTGTGTTTCGCACCACTCCACTTGACGCATAGCATTGTGCTTGGTCATGTGAGACTTACATGCAGTGGCTCTGCCATGGAAACCCATTCCATGAAGCTCCCAGGACACAGTTTTTGTGCTGGGCTCAATACCAGAGGAAGTTAAGAACTCTGCAGGTATTGAGTCAACAGAGCGTTGGTGACTTTTATGCTTTTATTCTTTCAATGTTTATAAACATTACTTCCCATATTCCTGTATAACTTTTAGAGTATAATGACAAAAATACTAGGTGTTTCCATAATTTTGCCCACTAGTGTATGTCATCTGGCTGGTAGGGCTTTCCTTGTGGAAACAGGCCAGAAAAACTATGACCCAAAAAATACCCCTAATGACCCACCAAGAAGAATCATGTACTTGGCCCAGAATAGGGTTACTGGGACCTACCCCTGGAGTCAGAGCGCTGACCCTCAGACTCACTGGGGGACACCGGTGATGAGGGAGGCTGGCAAGTTGGAGAAGGAGACCTTCAGGGCAACAAAGGCCAGAAATGCAGCAGCAAACGCATTCACAGAAGCTCAGGAGTGGGAGGAGAGACCATGGAGAGAGACTCAAGGCCTCAAAGGTGTTTCAGTCACCTCAGAATGGCAAGGTGGGACCTTGCTCAGGCTGTGTTCTGCCAGAGTTCGGAAATCTAGATCTACAGTCAGATACTGTAGAGGGGTGCAGAGAACGTTTTGAGAAATGTCCTAACCTGGGGTGTCTTTCTTTCTCCACACCATTTTGTAATTTTGTGGTCAGGATATGAAGACGGAGCCTTAGCAAGAAGGATGTCCAGACTGGGCAGGTCCACCCATTAGGTGACATAGGTGGCTATGGTGCCATTTTTTTGGGGGGGGGGGGAAGTGTGCCAACTAAGTAAATTGCTGGGGCTACCCCTGCTCCAAGCCGCCCGCCCCGGAAGGCTTCGAAAACCTCAGCACCTCTGTATCAGAGGACACGATAGTCACTTGGATAATGATGGCTTGTTTCTTTAATTTGAGGTGTGAGAGTCTGCCCTCAGTAAAGGTGATTAAGTGATGGTAAGAGGATAGATTGACAGGGAGGTCAAATAGGTGACTACAGTTTGTAGGACCCAAGGAGTTTCATGTTGATAAGTGTAAGGTTTGCAGTTTACCCTGCAGTGTATGTCCCCATGGTCACCTATAAAGGTATGGGAAATGTGTAAAAGAACAAGGTGACAAGTACAAGTGGCCAAAATGAGGTTTTTCCTCAAGGTTGCTGGGCTCACTCTCCGTGACGGAGTTCGGAGATCTGGGTGAGTCTCGAAAGAGAGCTGCTGCTCCTTCGAATCAAGAGGAGCCATGCGCATCTTATAAAGATGCCAAGGGAGATACCCCAAGGGAGATATCCCAGGCACACCCCACTGCATGGAAGCCCCAGGGAAAATAGGGGACATGCTCGATGGATTATATTTGCCAGCTGGCAGGGGAACGTCCCGGGATCCCCCCGGAAAAAAGCTGCAGTTTGCGGCCATGGAAAAAGTGGTCTGGCCTGACCTGTTTGGCATGCATCCAGTGTAATACAGTAGGAAAATGAGACAGTAACAGTTAGTTTTCCTATTTTCCCTGTTCCGCAGTTCTCCACATGAAAAAGCTGATTAGCTGAGAGTGTGTACAGCCCCCTGATTATTTCACTGTGATCGCAGAAGTAAGCCTGACAGCCCAGCCTAGTCAGGGAGTCCCGTGGGCTCGGGCCGTCAGCCTGCTCCCCGCATCATCACCCACCCCCTGATATGTTACTCACAGACGCCTCTTCCTCTCTCATTGGAAGCCACTCCAGAGAAAAAACAAAGGCTCATTCTCCCTGTGACCCGCCCACACAAGCAGGCCTGCGCCTCTACATGCGTGCGGATAGTATAGGCAGTACAATTGAAGAATTAAAGTGCTCTGTGTGATAAAAGATACCATTACAGATGTTTAAACATTTTTTTTTTATTAATGAGGATTTGATTTTCAAATGTTATGCCTTTACTTTGGCAAAAAGCTGATTAGCAAAAGAATTCCCACAATTCTGTGCTGTATAAGCAGTCTGGGAATGGAACGTATGGAAATGTAAATGCTTTATAGAATAAATTGCATTATTTTGTAATTCGTGGCCTTGTTTCACAGCAGGAGGCTACATATGCTTTATGTAGTATTGTAACCTGCAGTGGTGTTCAGTTGCAGCATGTGTGAAGACACAGTGAATTCTTAGCTTCCCTGGATTCGAACCTTCAACCTGTGTGCTGTACCTCATTCACCATTTTTATTTAAAAAGCCCCAAATTGAATTAGCCACAATTGGGGTGTGGCTCAGTAGGTTGGGTCGCTGTGATCGGAAGGTCATGGGGTTGAATCCCATGCTCCGCAGAATAGTCATATCCCTCTTGGGCCCTTGAGCAAAGTCATTAACCCCCTCTGGGGGGCCAAATGGTTGGTTGACCCTGTGTCAAGACCCCAAGCTTTGCCCTCACCTCTATATGTGTGTGTATTTCTTAAAATCTGGCTTGATGGGATATCTAAAAACATTCCAGTGGACTTGTGCAAATGAAAATGTTTTAATATTGTATTTAATATTTTCATGCTATTTTACTTTTGATGGTGTGCTGGGGCACAAACAGCGGTGAGGTTTACCAGCTAAGTGCTGTTTAATGAAATGCGGTATATCCTCTCTGCATCTGTCAACCTCACTGGCTCATTGGAAGGGCTGAATGGGATGCAGGAGGCGATAACCTCAGTCCAGGTCCCACAGCACGGCTGAGAACAGAAGGAATATGGCCGCCTGCACGTGTGTGCAAACCCATCAGGCCTGAGAACGATCTTTATGCTAGGGCGGGACCACAGGGGCACTGGGCCCAGCTGAGAGCTGAGTGGCCCTCTCCACTGTCACTCACTGAGTCATAACATATCATTGGCTAACGATAAGGTTTAGATAAGGTTCAGATCCTGAAATTACAAAAATGCTCCTTTGAGTAGGGAAAGTGATCTCAGTCTCATTCAGAACACATTCAGGGCTGTTTCGTATGTTCTCTGAGAACAGAATCTGCATTGTGTTAATAAAGCATAACAGGTTAATTTATCTGGCTTTCTTCAGCTGATCTGTTTGCTGGCTGTGATGTTTCTGTTGGGCACTGCATTTCCTCTGATATATTTTGTACGCTACATACCACACTCACATGAGGTTTTTTTTTCTCCAGAAAATGCAGAAATATAGTCTCACAACGAAGAGGCACGTAATCCCCTAAAGCCTCGATGGCGCTGGAATCAAACTGGCCTGACTAAGATTTCTTTTCCACTGTAGACGATCTGTACTGGCAGTTACCATGACAACGAGTAGGAATTCGCTTCACACTTCACTAAGTGCATTTCGCCGGCAGCTCACCACGGCGCCCTCTCCCACGACCACAAGCGCCGCTGCTTCCGCATTCCGCAGACATCCTCAGTGCTGTGGTCAGCAAACACAGCAGGGAAGATAAGACGCTTCATTATATACACCTACATAACAATTCTTGTGTGGTGGATCAGTCACGTGATACAAACATGAACCCCATAGACACAGATAAGCGGAGGACACATGGAGATTGGGGGGGGTCAGTAGATTAGGCTGCTGTGTCTGTGTTCAAATCCCAGGGTCAGCAGAGTGATGTCACTGTTGTGCCCTTGAACAAGGCACTTAAACCCCAATTGGTCTAGGTACTGGCTGACCCTGCTTTATCAAACACGCATGTTGCTTTGGATATAAGTGTTTGCTAAAACAAATAAAATACAACCATGTATAGGTGGACCACAGCACCTGGGGAATGCTTTTCACACGTAAACGAAAAAAACATGCGAAAATGCGTGATTTCCCATGTGCATGTTTGAGATTTTTAATCAGCAGAATGGACAGACTTCTTAGATCAGATGTGACTCCATAGCAGCCACCCACAGAATAATTCCCCATAACAGACAGGCCCTATTTGTCATTATGATCTTTTCAGCGATAAACAGGTTTAAGGCACATGTATGGCAAAAGGCAGAAGCGGAGGACATGTAGAGGGGTTGCCACAATATTAATCAGTGGTGTAAGGAGCAGCGATTGGTTGTTAAATGGGACACTAACCCTGTCAGCTGCAATCTAAAAGTGCTAACAGCCTATGATAGTCGGATGCAATGTGAACACATAAAACATGACACAAGCATACACATCTGTTTGCAGCTAACGGTAGTGCGTATCTCCATAGCGCTCTTGATCCATCCTCCACCTTGTACAAGTTCACATAAAGGGGGGCACATGAATCTGAGAGAGACCTATATCGACAGACTTTGCCTGCTGATAAATTGGCAAGGGTGGTTTCTCTACCTGTCCACAAAGCAGAGGAAAAAAATGTGACTTGCAGCCCTGACACTGATAGAATTGCAACAGCATGCTAATTGCTCCAAAGCCATTAGGGGAAAAACCATTACCGAGGCAAAGAGGAGGAAAATGAGCGTTAAGGCTGTGACAAATCAAAATTCTACAAACACACAGTAACAAAATTAAGCTCTTTCTATGCTTATTATGACAATTACCTATTTTATGGGAAGGGGCAATTTATATCCATGGTTGTCTCATTAGCACAGAATTCGTTTGAGCGGCGGTAACTGGAAATGAACCCCAAGGACAAATGCTAGTTTGTATTGAAGCCAGAGTGACGTGGACAGCCCATCAAATACCGGGCAGCTCTATATCCGTACTCATCAGTCACCCACATAAACAAGGGAGCAGTCCTGCAGGCTAGAGACGCCCTCGTAGAAAATCTGGGCCAAAAGATTGTGCAAAAACATTTGACACATACTTGTATTCCCAGCTGGATTATTGAAACTCATTATGTGATGCACACATTTATTTTTAAATTTGTTTTACATTACTTAAGTCTTGTCATAAAACTAGACTTAAAAGACTTAAGTGCAGAAAATCGTCACTTTTTGTTTATTAACAGAATCCCAATGCTTTAAGTTTTGGGTACTTTTCTTTACTTTGTTTGTTTGTTTCTGGTGGTTTTGCAGTGGGTTTGAAAGTCTACGAGACTCTGCATGCAGGTCACACACCTGCGGTGGTGTAAAGATTCAGAGGCCGGGTGTCAAATTGTTTGAATTTTCCATTTGCTGTCAGGCTGTCACGCTCCTCTAGGCATCGGGTTTCGTCTGGGCTTCTTCGGTACCGTGTGCCAGGACACTGTGCACCTGGGCAGCAGAAGCATGGGCCAATGTCCACAACAATGCGATCCATCGTCCGATGACAAGTCTAGTGTTACGGTGGCCACGTGACAGCGACAGTTGCCCCCTGGTCATTGTGATCAGCCCTGTAAACTGCACCAGCCCCCATTATTCTCACGATAATGCTCAGTTGCCCCAGCACACCATGAAGACAGTGGGAAATGCACTCTATGATAAACCAGCATCCCTTTAGCTTACACTCAAAAATAGCTCTTGCTCTAGAGTACTTCTGCATTTGCAATAGTCTCACCTTGCTGGCTGGACACGGTGCTCGGGTTTTTAAATAATGTTTCAAATCATCGATAAATCGATCGTTCAATCACATTAACAGGCATCAAAAATGTAACATGTTAAGGTGCAAAGAGTCAGATGCTAGCGCTTTATTGGAGCCCAACTGGCTGCCCACCCAACATTTGCTAATTACAAGACACAGAGCCTGCCTGAAATATTTAAATGACATTTGACACTGCTGTCTTAGGTATTGTGTATCAAAAACAGCACCAATATCTTGCAGTTCTAGAAATTATAAAGGGGCAAAAAAAGGTGAGGATTTTGCGGATTTGCTGCTCAAAGACACAGAACATCTGGAATGTTTTTGTTTTCCTTTAATATATTTACGGATTTAATTTAACATTGCGCATGGTTTCTTTTTTTCCATCACATCTCATATTGCTGCCTACAAAATTATATGAATATAGAAAATCCGATCTAATTATGACTGCTTTACAAAAGAAAAATTATAATAATAAAAATAAGAAAATAGGTAAGGGAAATTAGGGTGTCCTAAAATACATGGTAACATCCTAATAAATAACAAAAATACATCTTAGATCTGGACACCGTTAAAATTAAAACATGCAAAAAGGAAGGATGGCAGTGTCCCTTTGAACTTTGGAACACCAGGAAGGATACAATATTAATATTACACATCTCTCTGTAATACAAAACTATATGTTTTCATACATTTTCTGATTTTTAACAATAAATAATTTTGGGTTGATATCACTTTCATTGAGTTACCCATCAGCATGCTATCGTTACCATTTGTAAGTCAATGACACAACAAGCGGGTAAGTGTTGAGGTCATTTGCTTCTCCTCTTATTGCGATGTCCGTAACATGATTGTGGTAACTGGAACGGATCACCTTCATCGTATCATCATAACAGTATTTAGTTACATTGTGCATATGCTCTTCAACACAAGTGACTTTACTTTATTTGTATTTAAGATTTTCCTACAACTTTGTAACTTTTTTCCAGTTCTGACTCATTTGTTTATTTGACTCTCTAGTAGCCTTTGGTTATTTTGGGGTGAAACCCCCCAGGTCATTCTAAAATATAAAATAAAATATTAAGTAGCCATTTAGCAAGGTTTTTACTGAAGAGGATATGGTCAATCCTCACAGTGACATTTTATGTGCACAAGTACAACATATTTTAGGGAGAATGATGTTGAATTTACTGTTTATTGATTCTACCTATTTAAGTTCCTTTGTCAGAATAACTGATTTTCAATCACTAGCCATTGAAACTTTGTTAAAGACACAAAATAATTGTCTTAGCTCGTACTGTTAGGGAACAATACTTTTCTACAACAATACCTTCTTAAGCTAGTGCACTATATATATTGTATAACTCTAATAGTACACAAAACACATCTTCCAACACATGGCTTTTTTTGATATTCACCAGAATATATTAAGCCAGTGAGATTTTTGGGGGGGTTGGGGTGACACATATTTTTCTAAGTGTTTTATTGTTTATTTATTCTAATTGGATAAACTAAGTAAAATGCGTAGGGCGATAGCACATCTTCCAAGTGTACAGGACATCCACTGATTCAGTATTACGACCAAGTATTTTTCTCTAAAGCTGCTTATGAGAAGAAATGTGTGAATGTTGCCTCAGTTAACATTATTTATGAAGTTGAACATTGCGGTATGCGATTACAGTATACAGCGTCTGAATTTGCATTTGCATTTCTGTCAGACATTGAATACTCAAATTCAAGTTCAACTCAAATTCATATTTCAACTCCCCATGTTCCATCAGGTGCCAGGAATAATAATCACTCAGTGGATACATCAGATTATAGCAAATGGTTTATTCAAACATAAACCATTTTGTCCATTGTATCATTAATTAAAAGAAATTTATTATTTTCAGGGATTTATAATATGAATAATGTTATTAATGCAAAATTCAGCACTGTGCTAAACACTGGAAATGTTATTTTTGTGTTTTATAGGTGTTTGTTTTGTGTGTGAGTATGTATAGGTGTTTGTGAGCGTGTCTGTGATCACATGCGTTGCCTTGCTATTCCCATGACAACACTGTAAACGTCACTGAACACACAAATTCAGTCACACGCATGCACACACAAATGCACGCACACACTAACTCACGTAAAACAGGAAAAGTTCCTATGAGTAATTAAATAGGTGCAGCACTGATCATCTGTACACAATGCAAAGTCATGGAAGAACCTTCCTTTTCAGTGAAATTTTACCAGAAACTCATGGATATAAATTAAAAACAAATACGCATAATATTCATTCAGCAGCTCCACTTAAGTCAGTGGTATTTGGTTAACAAAATAAAACAAAACCGTTTGCCACCAAAAGATGGCGGAAATCTTTAGTTTGGTTCAGTAACAATGAAGCTGATAGCAAAAGTACATTTGACGACCACACTATTCTCTCCGAAGTATTAAAATATCTGCCTTAAAACACACTGCATCACATCTGAGGAAAAAAGATGAGTCTTTGATACAGTAGGTCTCTAATTACGGTGACTCAATCATGCATTATGTTTCTGATCATTAAGGCAATCTGCTGGACCCTGAAAAGTAAGTCTTTTCCCTTTGCTTTCCGGGGGCCTCCAGCGTGATGTTGAGTTGTTGTGTCCCACGCTTGTCCTGCTTCCCGGACCGGTACTTCATGAAACTGTAAGAAAAGAGGGAAGGTCAATGAAGGTACCACGGCATCCCCACGGCAACCGTTTCTAAAATTATGACTGGAATTCCTCAGAAACAAGTGTTTCATAAGTATAGCTCTGCTGTGGAGTTAATGCCTCTATCTGAAGTGAAGGTTGCGTGTCATGTGGATGAAGTTTCGGACTCTGATACCGTAAAATATTCAGACCAAGTCAGAAACCAGTTTCAGAGTGAGGAAGTAAGAAGATTACCAAGCTAAATTTGCTATAACCCTCGCATAACAATTGTTTTTAACCACCCATAAATATCACTAGTTGGTGTCTAGAACACTATGGGACAAATTGATAAAATATATCACTCATTGTTTTGAAGGTGTTTTACTATGTATTAAACAGAGTATGAATATAAAAAGCAATTGTCATTAAAACATCCATTAATAATGTCATTGTTATGGATGGCAGTGTCACATCACAACACTAGGGGCTGTGTTTTGATTCCTAACCCTACTCTCTGTGAGCAGTCGGCCTGTTCTCCCTGTGTTACAGATCAAGTAATGGGGGTGTGAGTTGGGGGGGGGGGGGGATTCATGGTCTTATCTGTTACTGACAACAATTAAAAGGTGTCATTAAGCAAGACTATTGACCCTCAGTTATCTGCCCCTGGTTTATAGGATGCCACTATCATAGTAACACACAGTAAATCCATGACATGAATACCGCCTTTCTGAGCAGTTAGCAGCGGAGCAATTCTTTTATTAAAATCACAGTCCGGTTAAAAACAGCAATTGAGATAGCACCATTCCCTGTATGAAAATGGTGGTATTTATTAGTGAAAACATTGGCATAGGCATCTAGATAATATGGGATTTCATGTTAATGACCTAATATCTGTTACGTATTAACATCTCCAAGCAGCATTTGGACTGAGCTTGACACAGAGGTAATCTTTTATCCTTGGAAATAAAATGTACTCCCCAAAGAGATCTGAAGAACAATTAAGAACCAGACAGAGCCATGCATCACCGGTTTAATCATTTAACTAAATAAAGCACCTAAATACTTATCCTCCTTTCTCAGAAGAACCTAGAAAACTGGTGCCTATTTTACTGGCAAGAGAAAAAGCAAAATGGTTTGCGATATTTCAGAATAGTGAACCAATTTATTATTAAATGGCTTCTTTGGCGGATCACAGTTGGATATAGTGGTCATCAAACGAGCACATGGGTGTTAAGACACAGATACCCACGAGATGCGACTTGCCCAGGTTTCCACAGTGGAAGCATAAACACATTATCAACATGGCGAATCTGCAGGCAGCCCTACTCTGCCTTCAAGAATCATTAAAACCAGTTAAAATGAAAATGTCAGCTGGGCAATATGAGACACCAGTGAGTAGGCAACAAATATCGGATAGTAGTCAGTAAAGAGGCCAGATGAGATTGGAGGTGCTTCTAACGAGTGTGGTTAGCGAGTGCCACTTTGGCTAGCTCCGGGCTAGGGATTCCACTGCTACCGCTTTAGGGGAGAGTCCCGCATCAGTGGCACCAGGGGACACGGGAGTCTTGTTTACACTAGTAATTTGGTGTAATTGCAGTGCTTTCCCTGTGGATGTTCCCCGTCATATGCTCCACCGGAACTAAGCCATTTGCATCCGCGCCCATGTCTTCCCTGTAGTCTTGGGTGGAATGGAACCCTGAGTCAACTGGAATGGTGCTTTTGTGAGCTGCTATGAGATTTGCCCGGAGCTAAACGGAGTACGGCGTGACCGCCATTAGCAAACCAACATTAGCTCCTGCAGAAGGCTGCCAACTATTCCACTGATACTTAGCTCAGTGTAAAGTCTCCCTGCATTAAGGAGGTCATACAAACTGACAGCAGGCGCATAAATAAATGCTGAATCATTAATTTATGGTTTATCAACGCTTCAGGGTTTCACGCCAATGCTAATTTGCCTCAGCTGCTGCCGCCCCATAACCAATGAGTTGGCCTCCTGATCTTCTGAAGCACCAACGGCAATATCCCATCTCCTTCAGCTCTTGCTCACAGTAACAAGCGAAAGCCTGGGAATTCCCGTAGACTGGTGCCCGTAAAACAGCGTGATAACAATCTGCTTCTTGCGAGCTGTGCGGCACGCGGCAAGAAGCCGAAACAGAGCACAGCCCATCCACCGATAACGGCAAGCGGGGTGCCGGGAGAGCGCCTTCTCTCCATCCTCCTCCCGAGACCGATTCAGCTGGAGCTCAGTTTTAAAGTGCCCTCCATAACCACAGAAGGCTATAAAGCTATAAAGACTTTCTCACTGCCGCCTGAATGATACCACATGCCAGCTTAGAATGCCGGACAGAAAGTGCTGGATTTACTGACGATGGGGTAGCTGTGTAAACTCGCTTCAATAAGTGCAAATTTATTACATTTTTAGGTGGCACGTTTACTTGTTGACTCACTGTATAGTGTGGTCGCTGTATGTACAAGAATTTGCCCCTGGGATCAATCATGTTTATCTTAATCTTAAATTCATTCTTATACTCATTATCTAAAAGCTGCATCAGTGTGGATAAGCTCTTTTTACAGGTATCTCTCCTCTGATGTTTTGTCCTCTCGGTTCTATATTTGAGGAATGTTAAGATATTTTTTTAACGCTATACATCTGTAAATCAGAGCTAGATAAGATTTTAACAACTCTGAGCTCTTAGTTAAGTTCTCCCCAAACGAGATTGATGGGCCAAATGGCCTCCTCTCGTTTGTAAATTTCTTATGTATGGTGTGGGCATTTGATGAGTTTCCACATGTGCGTTTCTATATTCCTGTTATGAAACAACGTTTCAGCAGATACAGCATGATAGCAGACTATCATAAATATGGTAAAATGGGGTTTGCCACTTTGTGATCACCAGCACCTTAAATAATGACATCATGCTACAAGATATGGTAATTCTGAATAAATGCATATTGCTTTGAAGGGAGGATTGGGGGGAAGTGAAAACATGTCTTGTGCGCAAACACTCCTGTCCATCCTGACTACTTATGGGCTTTTAAATGACACTGTGTTAAAACACTTACAGTGAGAAAGCGCCACTTCACAGAGCTAAAGGCCTAAGTTGGCTTCTGTGCATTGAGGGGGAGAGTCTTCCTCAGGTTTAAATCTGGCCATTTTTTTGCAGTGGCCAAAAGGACTTTGCACCTACTATTTAATATAAAAATCTTGCTATGTGGGTGGCAAAATAGTCATCTGTGTAGCATCACATGTCGGGGGCTATGGGGCTCTGGGGCTATGGGGCTGTGGGGCTATGGGGTTTTGGGGCTATGGGGCTGTGGGGCTATGGGGCTGTGGGGCTGTGGGGCTATGGGGCTTTGGGGCTATGGGGCTGTAGGGCTACGGCTTCACTTCCTGCCTCTCTGTGTGCAGACCTTGCATGTTCTCCTCCTCTTTGCGCATCCCTATCTCTGAATCAGCTTTGCTGTGCCAGTGTGTGCCCTGTGGTAGACTGGCATGCCTTCCAGGATGCCCCCTGCCTTGTGCTTCCTGGAATAGACTCACTGCAACCCTGTCCTGGAGAAAAAGGAAGGATAATAGATGGAAGGATATCAGATATTCAAAATAAATCTCACAGTTTTCACCATGACAGGGTTTTTGCAATTTCGCTAGACATCCACACCAAACACACTGTTCACCTTCTGTTAGTAAATGTAAATTGTAAATATCAGTGAGTTTTTTTTTCCTTTAAAACTGTTCCAGTTTTGTATCCTAGTTCTTTTTTATGAATACTAATTTAGGCTCTGAACAATCTAGGTGCCTTTAAGTCTTTTACAAATAATGACAAGTAACAGGCCAAGACTTAAGGTAGACCAATCCCTAAAGTAACTGTTATAACCTGGCATTAAGTTGCTGAAATTAGACGCAGGTCTGAAAATCCCTTTGTTACAAATCGGCGTGCCTTTGTACTTATGACAAGCAGGTCCAACACAATGCACAAGCACCCGGGATAGCTGCATATTTCACTGGGACAGCTAGATATTTCACCAGAACAGCTGGATATTTCACCAGGACAGCTAGATATTTTACTGGGAAAGCTGGATATTTCACTGGGACAATTTGATATTTCACTGCAGGAATTCAGGGGAACCACAACAGGGTCCTTTTGGGTTCAAAGATTTTTTTCTATTCCATTACACTAATAATGTATTTAAACCAAGGTTAAGCTTTTTAATAAATATCATTTCATACCTTCTTAAAAACCTCTGTTAACAAGAGAAGAAAATCCTATAAACTCTATAAATAATGTTAACCTTATCACCCATTGCACATCACATTGACAGACGTTCGGAAGCTTGCAGCAACATTTCTGTAATGGAACTTATTTTCATTCATTTTCATCTTGTACAACCATTTGTCTGCCATTGTACACTGTACCCACCTGCTGTGAGGTGTTTTGTTTCCAGTAGACTCTCAAAAATATCATTCTTTCTACCAGAAAAGCAAGTTAACTCAAAAACAAAATGACTATGTTTTTTTGTGTTAACGTGCCACGTCAGTTTGTGGTCAGCTTCACACGAATAAAAAGCACGGTTACAGGTGTTTTACCACCGCTATTACACAAATGCCGGGGCATAGTGATTCAGAAGGTTTTCAGCCTTGCTCAATACCTGGAAGTGTTTCAGCAGAGGTTGCTGTAAGTGGCACCTTTGTCACACTTCTCCTCTAGTGAAAACAGCATCGATGTGCAACCAAAATGAGTTGTGTCTTCTGCTCCAACTTTACAAATGACCTCAATGGATAATTAGTGTACGATGACTCTTGTAACATTAACATAATTGAACACTGAACCGGAGAAAGCATTTATTTCTGGTCCTTTTTGAGCTAGAAGCATCAGTGGCATTGGATATCACCTGGTCTTGCCTTTTTTTAGTTGAGTTAGACTTTGTAATACTGCCTGCAAAAAAGTACCAATTAACATTAGCAACAGGAATATGATAAAATGTTAAATAGGACAATTCCAAATTGTTATATGTTGTCATTCTAGATTCTTTAACAATTCCAAATGAGCTTATGACTGAAGGGTCAGCAGCCACTCCAAAATAAGCTGCACCACTGTTAAATTCATGGGCCTAACCATCCTGTCTTTTTTATAGTGAGCACACATATTCAATCTATCTACTAACCTCTTATCGTGGTCAAAGTCCCTGGTCTGGAGCTTATCCCAGGTGGGACATGGCACAAGGAAAAGGTGCGCCCTGTATGTGACGCCAGCCTTTGTTGGGCACACATTCAAAATCTAGAGACACCAATTAGCCTGCTGGATGCTGGATGAAGCCCAAGCACCGAGAGGGAACCTGTGTAACACCAGAAGAACATACAAACTCCACAGAGAGGGAAAAGAGATGGGATTCAAACCCCTAGCCTAGGAGGTGTGAGGCAACAGCAGTACACACTGAGCATTCGTCCTACTTCCAAACTCCACATATTGTGGCTAATATATATTTTCTCTAAGGAAACTCATTATTAGCATACAGATCCTGACATTTTTTGAACATAAATAGCATGGAAAGAAAAGAATGAAACAATACATTAATCCAGCCGACTGCTGAGCATTCAATGCTATAGTGTCATCTGTGTCAGCTTTCACGACACCTTAAAGTCACCTCTGCGTTCCAAAGCACCCGCAGCGGTGACAGGTAAAGAGAGACACCTCTTTATTACTGTAGCATCTAATATGACATGGAAATCCGTGCTGGCGTTTGTCTCCTTCTGATGTCGCTGGAGCGCAGACGGTAAATAATTCAGCCCCACATCAGACAGCCAATGCTACGGCGCAAATGCAGAAATGAAATCCCTTTCAGCCGAGCCTGCTTTGTCTACATGGGAAAAAATAAGCAAATAATAATAATAATAAACAAAAAACGGCAATAAATAATTCTCAACAGCTGGGATTGACAGTTTGTGTGTCACCCCGCAGACTTGCTGTTTCATGCTGGGCTTGACAGTCATTGCTGGGAGCCTTATCAGTCACTCAGGTGACAAAAACCCTCCGCTTCTCCCTCCCCAACCCGATCACTTCCATATGCTGACAAGGATGGGTGATGTGCTGATTGTCTTAAATAATATGTAACAAAGCACTCATATCACAACATAAAGAATCATGCGATATTATAAGATTGCGATCCACGTTGCTATGGTGATGCAAACATTTTCTGAAAATGCTGGACTCTTCTGACATTCCCCCCACACAATAAATCTGACTCTTCTGTTTTGTGTTTTCATATTTTCCCTCAGCTCATACCGATACAGCCTCGGTTGTGCCAAATCTTCCATGGTGTGCTGGAATATAAATTTTAAAAAGCTATTTCAATTGTGGACTTTCTATCATTTTCCCCCCAGCTTTATCCTTAGCAACACAGCACTGAAAAGCTTCATGCGTGGAGTTTTATGTCTTAGAATTAAAATAAAACAAAATCATCTCTTTTATATTAGGCCAGCTGGTTGCTGTTTATATAGTCAGGCAAGTGGGGTTAATCTGTATTCAAAACTTTATACTAATTTAGGAATGGAACAAATAAAGATATAAACATTGTGCTTCCAGTAATTAATCTAATAACATAACATATACAATTCTAAAACTGCCCACATACAGTAACGACTGATGGAGAAACAGTGACATATTACATCCAAATCAAAATGTGGCCAGTGTTAAGTAAACACTTTTTAAACTTACAAAAGAGGTGCCTGAGCTTCCTGTTTTTTCCACATGAAATGCAGAGGCCCAATCTGCTGAGGACCCTGCATCTTTATACGGACTGGGAATATTGTTCTGACCCATGGAAGCATTCCCTCTCTCTTTCCCCTCAAAAAGACTGTCTTTTAAAGCAAAATCGGTGAAATTCTTTTTCACGGCTTCTTGAAAAATCAGCGATGTAATTATATTGAGCATCACAAATTAAAAAAAAAACGCAAGAAGCACAATGAGCTTTCAGTGCTATATATAAAGAACAAATATATGAGATAAATGCTTGCACACTTTCATTTCATATTTGTAAAGATATATCAAATAAATAACAAAGTTAAATGCATCCAAGTTTGCTTCTGCTTCTGGGCAGCCCAGAGCCCTGCTTCCTCCTCTGATCACCTGGATTCTCACTTCAGGATGTACTGCCAAGAACCTACAAATATCCTTTTCTGCTAAAAAAATTCCATCACTGACCAGCTATATTATTTTAAGGATTCTTTACATTCCACCCTTCATGCTGCCTTATTTACAGTTTTAAATTATTGCAAGCAACTGCTAAATCATTTTATTCATGGTCTCTTCCTTTTCCACGGAAATATATATATTTTTTCTGGAATTAGACCTTCTAACAACCATCAGGATGACCTTAACAGGCACATGCAGCTAATATACTCAGAAAAGTGCGGGAGCAAGCGTAGGCCTTCCAGAGTACCCGAACTCCCTTGTTTGAGTTCGTCACGTCACGTGTCATTTGCTGCACGCTCTGCGCCTTATCGCCACTCCCTGTTTTTCAGAATTATGAGCTGCTAAGAAACAGTAGTCATCTGTGGAGGACAAGATGCTCCTCAGCTGGGAGGTCACTGGTCCCACTGCTCCCAGAAAACCAGTTTCTGCCCTTGTGCACCACTAGCACACTTTGGTTATATACAAGTTTCAGCTGCCTGTGATGGCGCTCATCCTGATAAATATCATGGTATGCTTAAACTTATTTACTGCCTGCGTTAAAAATATACTGTATAGTTATACACTTCCCAATTTGTATTTTTCCACATAGCTTATTTGTTGATTTGTGCTTAGAAAAAAAAATGGTGAATTTTTGAAATGCTCATTCATCCATGCCATTGAAAAAATAATGCAAAACCACTTGGAAAATACTGTCAGGTCATGTTGGGGTCATGCACTGGTACAGCGTGTTGCTTCACCCACCATACGATGAAGCACCTCAGGATCCCAGTTGGTGACCCCCCAGGTCGATACACGGTCCAGTCCCACCCTCTGGAAATGGCTGTCTATCTGCCGCAGCCAGGTGTTACATGGATGTCCCACTAGCCTGGTCCAGCCACACGGGTCCTCAGTAATAAGGGTCCTGCGAGCTGGATCACCCTCAGGGAATCGCACCACATGGCCATAGTGTCGCAATTGACGCTCCCTCACAATGCAGGTAATGTGCCTCATTTGGGACTCCCTGAGCAACTGAAAATACTGTATGTGGATGTACAAGCAAAAGTTTGCAGCTAAATCTCTTGGCTGAGAAAGGCGAACTCTGGCTGTGTGAGCTCTGACACCCTGACGTTCAGAAAGAAGGACCTACTGTCAGAAGACGTGGCTTGAACAGGGAGTAATGCTAAACACAAACGTTGCCAGTTCGGTAAACTCTGCCCAAATGCAGCACATGTACAAAAAAACACCCCATGTCTGAATCCAAGTTAAATAGAAATACTTACGCAAGAGTTTAAGTGGAATCTTTATAAGACTAAAACTCTGTCTGCCTCTTCAAAATTACAACACATTTTTTGTCAAAGGCTGATGTAAATTTCCATCTGTACTATTCCAAGTTTCAAAACCAACAGGATGGATATTTGTGTTCTGTACAGGGCTAATGTTGAAAATGAGTGCAAACTCTCTGTGGTCTAAGAGCAAAACTAGTCCAAATCAGTTTAAGGGGTAGAAAAATATCAAGAGTGCTTGTTTATCATACATGTACTGCTGTCCGTTGTAACTTGATGTGTGTGATAGTTTTTACATCTTCTGAGAAGCATTAAATGCATTAAACGAAAAAAATCTTCACAATTAAGCCTGACAAAATTTTTTGATATTAATCTCCATCTGTTTTTCAATTCCAGTGCTTTGAGGTTAAAGATCATTAGTTGCAGAAATATAGCTTAGCTTAGCTGTGAATGTATCTAAGAAGGGTTACGTAATAAAAACTGATCTGTCAAATAAACCAAAGACACTTTCCCCTATATTTCACACTTGTCTGAATAATTCAGTCATGTCTGCTGCGCGTGTATTCAGCTGAATATTTTAGGGAAGTACCTGAACAACAGTTTCACTCTTTAAGCCTGAATTTGAACAATCTCTGGTTTGTAAGTCCATTTTCTTAACCGCAACATTACTTTTTTTCTGACAAAAAAACAGTTTTTTTAAACATAGTCAGGAGTTTCATTCTTGGATTCCAGTCATTTTGCTCTAAAAGCATACAGGTTCCAGCTGAGGATGTTGGCTCAGTGCAGCAAGAAATATCAGCTTCTTTCTCATTATTTTTGGAAAGAAGATGAAAGTTTATTCCATGATTACAGTTACCATGATCTGCAGCTAGATTCATTGCTATCGTTGTCTAATATCAACAAAGAAGCACCTTCAGCTGTGACGATTGTGCCTTCCTTGGTGCTTAACAATAATATGCCGCGCTTGCTATTCAGCGTTTATGTAGGCCTCAAAGCATGAGATCATTTAGGAATCCACAAAATCAGTAGAGGAATTTTAATCTGCCCTATTGCATCAAATCACAGCTATTTTAAGCTGGGAGCCAGTGCGGGACGGAGGCTTGTCGCTGTAATTGAGAGTTTTGGTGACACTGTGGCCCCAGCAGGTTGTGAAACGGCAGCTTCACGGCTTCTGCTCATGTCTCATGCGCTACTTATCCAGGGAACATCAGCGTGCCCCGTCATTCTGGCCTAACGAACCTGAGGGCGGTCCCATCACCTGCCCGCCAACAATAGGTCGACGTCGGGCCTTTCAGACAGTGAGAACGGGACCCCTCAACTCCCTTGTGTCTCCCAGATAACAACCCTCCATAGACATATTTCATCCCGGTAAATGATAATGTACATGCTAAGTGGGCAAGAGTCAAAAGTTTATAGTTATATGCATAGTAAACAGTCAGTTACACTATGTGATGAAAATCTCATTCTGCATATTACTGCAGTCACTGGTAAACGCAAATACAAATTAAGGTGGCATCAATATGACAATAAAAGTAGCTACCAGACAGGCACATGTGAGGAGCTCGGAATCGCTCTCTTGGATCATTGACATGTTCGGGTTCAGTTGTCCAGGGGGAAGCTGGTGTTAATGTGGCAGTGAATGGCGGCTTTTACAAAAGCACCTTTTGGCGGGCGGGGGGGGGTCAGGGGTTGTCACTGTCACTATTACATGCTCATATGCAGAAGGTATTCTTAGCTGTAATTGTGTCCTGACACAAGCACTGCCACGATGCGGATGCAGATGCTGCCTGATGCAGACCCAGTTTCTTGTGTGCACACTTGGTACTGATGAAAATAACTGGAAAATTAACAAAATATGTTATTAATAAGGAAGTGTCACTTTCTAGTTACTATGTACTTCACAGTAGTAAGGCAAAGGGAGGCAAAACAAGATTTGTCTCATAGGGTCTTTTAAGAGGACATATAATGATTCTACAATAACATTAAGGTTGTTGTTGTCTTTCACAAGGTTGTTACTGTGTTTCACAAAACTGAAAAAGACAGTTTTTAACTCTCTCCAATGGTTATATAGATGTGTATTAAAAAGGAGCCAGCAGGTGCATTTTCTAAATGGCCTCTTAGCGAACTTGGGGCTGCTGCTACCTAGAAGATGCACCAGCACCCCACCCCACTATCCCAGTGGTTAAGTGCAATACAGTGTGTTTAAGCATGCCCTTGGGACTCAAAAATACAGAGGACAACTGCTGACCACAGCTGGGTGTAGCGGCTCCCTCAAAGGAGCGGAACACGGCCTGTTTGGCTAGGCAAAATCAACATAACTTCTAAAAATGCAAAATACCACTAATACAATCTCTACTAGTAAGCAAACACTCTTTTATTTGGAGATGTTCACAGGTTCATTGCCTCATTAGTCAAAGAGTAATTTTGCTTAAGTTTGGGGAGGTATGTGGATCTGTGGAAGTCTAATAATTAAATGCAATACATATGTTTAACTTCCTTCAACTATTCATGCTTGTGGGGGACATTTTTAGCAGATTTGTTTATAGCTTTGAAACCAACTCACCCACAGGTTAACTAAAGAATATATGCAATGCGCCTGCTTTCTGCGTAACAAAGATACAGTTATTTAATCTTTCCATGTGATATTGCAAGCATCATCAGATAATATCAGACTGGAAATTCAGCCTGGGAAGGAATGTTCATTTCTAGAATAATGGAGCATGGAAGGAACTAGTAAAACGAAAATGAATGGAATGACAGATTCATAACAAAAAGACTGAAAACAGACTCTAGGTAGTTAGTGACTTTCGAAATAGCTCTGAGGATGTATGCATACAAGCACAAGGCATTGAACTTTCCTCTGTGCAAACTTAGTCTAAAATAGATCTACTAGGACTGCATGGCGTCACATAACCCATTCACTCCTTCAAAGACCAAAGACAGAACTAAACCATTTATGTGAGAAGGTTTATCATCAAAATGAGTGATTCGTCTTTAAATCCTGAAAATAAATATGAATGAACAAGGCTCAGTAAAAGTAGCATTATTTTGTATAATAAATCTGAAATATATAGCACAAAACATGTTATCTTCACCATATTCATCAACATATCAATACTTACTGTAACCTACATAGACTGTCACCTGTGACCTATATTTCAGGTCCCACTGAAAATGAGACAAACTCACTGTGTAATTTGAGTCAAAGCTTTCATTTATAGAATTATAAAATTAAGCAACTAATTTTAAATTATGCTGAAGGTAATTTGACTTGACTGTCTGCCAAGCTAATTCAAGATTACAGGAATCAGAAGAACTATATAACAATAATGCCTTGCAGCTCACTCACTGACTCATTTTCATAATGTGTGGGTTGTTTGGAAAATGACACAGCATCAAGATACTCTGGCTTGCACCTGTTGAAGTTTCCCTGTTGAAGTCATGCAGATCTTTGTATTGCTGAACAAGATCTATAAGGCAAAAACAGCTCACACTTCCTTACTGGCCTGAACACAGACAGTTTGAACAGCCGTATACAATTATCCTTTATGATCATTAGGACTGATGTACATAACTTCGGCCATGTCTAACAAGCAACTATTGGTAACACTTTGGGGCACAAATAATATTGTAGCACACTCTTGCTTAATGCATTAATTAACCATAAATTAAGCATTAGATACGTACTGACCCCATGTTCGTTCATCATTAATCAATCATAACGGCTCAGGTATTTCCTGCAGATACTATATTTGCTCAGTTTTTACTTGAGTAGCAACTGAATTACAGAGTTACTTGGGCATCCCCTCCCAAGTAAATGTCACCCAGTTGTTTTTATCCCAGCATTCTAAAAGGACAACTTCACCCAGATTCATAAAAGTTGGTAATATTCTATTACTCTTATAGCGCACTGGAGATGCCAGGTACCCAGAAGATCAAGTCACTGGGATGTGTCCCAAGCCACATCGTTGCACATATTTTCTTCCATCTACTTTGTGCTAAGGTAATGGCCTTCCTTTCTTAATCATGGGCCATCCCCGATGATAGACACTCCAATGGAAACTGTATCTTCTTGTAAATTTTTCATAGACTGCACCAATCCCACGGAACTGTTGTTCCTTTCAAGGGTCCCTTTATTCTTTACTAGCAATATATTCCAATAGTTCACTGACTTAAGTGCTCAAGCTACTTTTTTTTTTAAGAAAGGTCAACCAGTTTTATTTTTTTCCAGTGTCTATGTCTAGTTTGCTGTAGACAGTTTCTGAATCCACTTAGGGTAAATCCACAAGAATAAGCCACAGGTTGCCCAAACCCAGTTCTCTGGTTGAGCTTTGTTTTCCTAATATTACTCATAGTAAACACAGCATGTGTGCAAACCTTTTTTTTATGTGTAGCAGTGACAATGTAAATTTCCATTACCGCTAACTACCAGAGACTGTAATGCACTGAGTAAATCACTAGTGAATTTCACTAGTTGTAATTATAACAGCAACAAAAGACTACAAATATAATAGTTATAATTATTGTTGCTGTTGTGCTGCATAAGTGGGTGAAACAGTGGCTCAAACTGCCATAGTTTTATCTTTGAATCACTTGTCAGCCCTGTGTTTACATGTTCCCATCGTGTCACATGTGTTTTCTCTGTGAACTCCGGTTCCCTCCCGCAGACCAAAGATTTGCACGGTAGGCTGACTGGAGCCTCTAAATTGCCCGCAGAGTATAACTGCATGAATACTATATGGACAAAAGTATTGGGGCACACCTCTTAATTCAAATGTTTCATTTAATCCCATTGCTACAGGTGTATAAAACCAAGGGCCAAGCCATGCAGTCAGGTTTACAAACATTTGTGAAAGAGTTCTGAGGAGCTTGCTGAATTCAAGCATTGCACGATGCCACCTTTGCGATAAGTCAGTTTGTGAAATTTCTCCCCTGCAAGATATTCCATGGTCAGCTGTAAGTGGTATCATTGCAAAAATGGAAGCATTTAGGAACAACAGAAACTCAGCCCGAAGTGGCAGACCACGTAAAGTAACAGAGTGGCGTCGCCTAATGCCGAAGCGCATAGTGTGTAAAAATCGCCAACGCTCTGTTGACTCAATAACTGCAGAGTTCCAAACTTCCTCTGGCATTAACCCCAGCACTAAAACTGTGCACTGGGTGCTTCATGGAATGGGCTTCCATGGCTGAGCAACTGCATGCAAGCCTCACATCACCAAGTGCAAAGCCAAGCGTTGGTTGGAGTGGTGTAAAGCACACCACCACCACTGAACTCTGGAGCAGTGGAAACGTGTTCTGTGGAGTTACGAATTACACATCTCTGCATTGTGTCAGCTGTAAAGTTTGGTGGAGAAGGGATAATGCTATGGGGTTGTTTTTCAGGGGTTAGGCTACACTCCTTAGTTCCAGTGAAGGAAACACTCAATGCTTCAGCATACCAAGACATTTTGGACAATTCTATGCTTCCAACTTTATAGGAACAGTTTGTGGGGAGGCTATTTTCTGTTCCACCATGACTGTGCCCCAGTGTACAAAGCAAAGTCCAAAAAGACATAGTTGGGTGAGTTTGATGTGGAAGACCTTGACTGGACCGCACAGAGGCCTGACATCAACCCCATCGAACATGTTTGGGATGAATTAGAATGGAGATTGTAAGCCAGGACTTCGTATACAACATCAATGCCTAACCTCACAAATGTTCTTTGGAATGAATGGGCAGAAATTCCCACAGACTCCTCCAAAATGTTGTGCCTTCCCAGAAGAGAGGCAACTATTATAGCTGCAAAGGGGGGACCATACTTATGCCGATGGATTTATAATGGGATGTCATGAAAGTTCCTGTATGTGCAATGGTCTGGTATCCTATTTAGCCCAGTTTTGTACCTTATTCTGCCTGTGATAAACGCTCTGACTCTGTACTGGCCATGTGTGGGAAGCTGGATGGATGATTATGGGTGCTAATGGATGGATCATTGCGTGTAAGTGCTTGATTATTACCACGAATGGGGCGTGAAGGCAAACACAGTGTTTAATTCTAATGAGTGTCGTTAGGAGTGCTAATTAGTTTATTGGGGGTGTTTCATCTACAGTCACTCCATGTTGCAGTACCGGTTAAAGCCTAGGTGGCACCCTAGGCAAGCGGGCCCCCCTGTCTAACACAAAGTTAAATTGGCTTGCTAAGTCGGCCCCCCCCCCCCCCCCCCCCCAGAAGATGATGTCCTAGGCAGCTGTCTATGTCGCCTAATGGGCTGACCAGCACCGCCCTGTTGCCGCCCTTGGGTAAATCCCAAGTTAAAGATGAAGTTAGATTTACTAAGCAAAATCTACACCTTTAATCACAATTTCAGAACTGTACAGTCCATCCTCTTCATCCACATAGTCAGTTACAAATGGAACGTTGACTGGATTTCCTCCCTCACTGAATATGGACTGTTTCCAAAGAGGAACATATGCTTCTTTATGCTGTTGTATGTTGTATTTCTCATTTTCAAGGAGGGCGATGGGTTCATGGCAAGGTGAAGGAGAACATATCCACTCAGAAGAATAAATAAGTACATTAAAATAAAAAATAAAAATGACCATAAGCAAAGATTAACACTGAGTGAATATTATTCTTTGGGGACCCTTGAAATGGCTTATTTTAAAGGTGGGTATGGGAGTTTGTTCTTTGCAAGTTAGAGTTTGAACCAAATACATATGGATGCAACGGGATGCTGGAGGATGTCTATTAGTCATGCCACATAAAAGCAGCAGTGGATTCAAAGCGAGAGCGGGGGCAGAGTCGGACCACAGGACCTCGTATAATCTGCTTGCAGCAAGAACACCAAAGGCAAGGTGAGATGTAATTTCCTTTGTACTGGGTGGATGTGCGTGTTTACATAAGGCAAGTCGTTTACACAGTCAGGATCAATATATCAACACGATGTCAAGCAGTCGTTTGAGAATCATAATATTGACTATCATACTTGATGCTCAGGGCTTTGGCACGTCGTTAACATCTTGACAGCTTTGAAAGTTTCCCCCAAGTTATTGCTTCTGTTTTCTCATAAGCTGCATTTGAGCACTGAAAGTTTCATGTGCTAAGTTTGTAAGATGTAAGTGTACAGTAGACTTCCATTGACATAAGGATTCTTTAAGTTATACTGTAGCTAGGGTATGGAAACATTAACTGGTTCAACGACCTGCCTTGTTTGTTTACGGAAATTTACAGAAATTCCAGTGTTGCACAAAAGGTATAGAGCTGAGGATAGTGAATAGTGAGTCAGGACATACTCCCTGTTATTTGGCTTTTGAAAGATTCATACATCTTATATAAGAGTGGAAGGCTTTCTTTTGGTTTAAACAAATACGGACAGTTAGAAAACTGTAGTTAGATTAACAACTAGTAGGGTTTTTTTTTTCATTTCATAAATTAAAAGAAAAAAAATAAAAATTAAAATAATATATTAATAAGGCTCTGCAATGGGCTGACGCCCCATCCAGGGTAATTCCCTGCTGTGCCCCCATATTTTCTGGGATAGGCTCTGGACCTCCATGACCCTGCATAAGATAAGCAGCTACAGAAAATGTATGGATATGCATGGATGGATGGATGTATAGATGGACGGATTAACATGACTTAGAGTTAGAACTAGTAAATCTGTAGAACTGTATATAGAAAACTGCTTATAATGGCTAAAAGCGATTGTGGAAATTAGATCAATAATACTTGTAGCATATATTTATATATCTTTTCATTTATAATGATATTAAAGAGTGCCCAATATTAACGTAAACCAATATAATGATTAATTTAAAGATTAATAATGGCCAGTTTATTAGGTGCACCTCCTTGTTAACATAAACTGTCTACTCCTACAAATAGAGACTCATACAGCAGTTTCTGATTATACACAGCACAGAAGAAGCAACATCAGGAAGTCCAGTTACCATTCGCCTAAGCATTAGAACTGCTACAGCGGTATGATTGCTCATGCCAGTTGTGGTGGTCTCTGCACCCCAGAAACAGCCACCCTCCTGAATTTACATGAACTACAGTGTCTGAAGCTTACAGAGAATGTTGTGGCAGAAAAAAAAACAAAAACATCCAGTCAGTGGCAGGTCTGTTGCCAAAAACACCGTGTTAATAAGCGAGGTCAGAGGAGATTAGCCAGACTCATTAAAGTTAAGAGGAAGGCCACAAATGCAAGTACAAGAACAGCAGTGGTGTTGTCAGAGACATTGCTAAACACACAAATCATCATCCCCTGAAGTGGTTCTAGGGGTGAAATGGGGCTCTGCTACAATGTGGTATGGATGCATAATAAAGAAGCCACACGATATATAGCTTATGACAGGTGCTGAAATGTTACATATGTATAAATCCCTTGCATTGTATCTTTTTTCAGAAATAGTCTTGCCAAGCAGAGTCACAGAGATCTGGAGTACGGAGCACAGGATGCCAGGCCATCGCAGGGCGTGCACACTTGTAGGACTACAGTTTCACTCACATGCAGATGGCCATGTAGAGTCACAAGGTCACAACAGAATGTCTTTGAGGCACCCAAAGGAAATGCATACAATCATTAGGCAAACTCTGTACACACAAAACCTGGAGCAAAATTTTATACCCAGGTTTGCTGCCATGGGTCCTGAGCTGTGGATATATTCAGAATTGTTTTTAGAATTTTTAAAATTAATTTATTGTGTACTTTAAAAAGGGAATAAAGTCTTAAGAGAGATGTTCCTTTAAATCCCATTTATATAACATGCTTGCCAGAATAATTCACAGGTAAAATATGTCTCATGTTCACGCTCAGTGAATTGCAGTGAAAACATTCAATCCAGACCAAGGTAAACAATGTTTTTTTTTTTTAATAGGCCTACATGTTTGCAGTGGTTCACCTATTTTCTTAATATTACTATGGATGAATATGCTGCCTGTACCTAAAACTTCCAGTGTAGTTTCACTGGAAAATCAACAACTAATGGGCCAACGTAAACTACGTGCAGAAACCAATGTATTTTAAAAACCACCCCAGAATAACTTAATAAATAATATACTCAAATAACAACATATATTTTGATTTAGATATTAAACATTACTTTATTAACTACGTTATTGCAACACAATGCAATGCACTCTTGTTTTATTTTCAAGATCCTAATTGACACCAGCTAGTACTGTGCCTGGTAATGATGATTTATTATGATCTTTTAAATGGCCATAAACGCATTCACTGGTATCATTAAAATGCACGGGTGTTGATATGCTGCAATGATGAAGGTAATGAGGCCATGAAAAAAAATGGTGGGATTACCATATCCTGTCACTCACTGTGCCATTTTACCCTGTTCCTATACGGTAAACTGCTGATAGTACACTTCACCAGTTTGTAACTGTCACCTCACAATACCCATCCTGGGCTTTGAAACCTCATTACTCATATGAGTAGATGCCCCCCCGCCCCAGTCATCTGAATATTCAGACAGGCCATTATCCTTATAATTGTTCATCACCCAGATCTTATTCATTATCCATTACTAAATCATGCCCGCCACAATATCATACAGATCTGATTCTCATAATCTACAAGTGCTGCTTTTCAGTGGACAAGTTGAATTCAAATTCTTGTGCTTGGCTAAAACAACTGTGTTCTCATAGCAAATAATGTGGTCCTTTCTTGGATGAAATCCAAAGAAATTGATGCGCTTATACCTAGCATTTTAACAAGCATATGTGTTATTGTGTCTTTAATTGTGTTTTGCATGAGATTAAATCACGAACATTTACAAACATACCTTTTTATATTTCCTGTATCCTGCATCTGCTCTCCTGGAAGACCAAAAGTTCTTTCACTGAGGGTTTGTACAGGAAGTCAGTTGATCAAAAGAAGAAGAAAAAAAATCGTCCACATACTCATAGACTCAATTATACATATTTTTAGATTTCCGTGAGATTTCATCAAGAGGAATGTTGACATTCTCTTGCGGTGTTAAAGGGGCAAGCCCAAGTTCTCTTTTGAATTGTCCAAACTTCTCGCTCTTCTTTGCCCCTGCAGTTTTTGCATGTCTGCAATTTTTGCTCCAGGTAATACATATGCAATGTTGGTCACTGCAGAAATTCAGTGCATGCCTTCAAAGCATGAAACGTTCATGTACAAATATAAAATCCAGTTCATGCTTTAAGGAGGTGCCGAAATGCACATCTTTGTTCTTGCTATAGCCGCTGTCTGTGAATTTCAGCTGTATAAAAAGAGAATTTCTTAGACGTCTAATAAACTACCTCATTCCTATCTTGTGCCCATATCGTTCAGGAATGTGTATGAAAAATTGATTAACATTGAACATTTCGAAGCGAGAGCCGATTATTTTCTGTGGCACAGATCACAGTGACAGGTACCGTCGCAGTTTTAATGACCATACTAACAGTAATAGATTTACAATTTAGGAGACCTTGAAGCGTAGGATTACTAAAATCAGGATTCATAAATTCTTTGTCACTTTCTAAACCACAACGTACACAATTGTTACAATACCTAATAATGAATCTCCAAATTACGGACAATAAAATGAGCCTTGAACATTGCAAATTGCCGTATGAAAAGGGTAAATATAATTTAGTTACAAACACGTCTTTTTGCTGACGATCAACTGATCTAAGCATTTAATTTGCTAATCATTATATTCGTCTTGCATCATACATCAGTGCTGAAAAGTCTCCCATTAATCTAATTCCAAAGAAGTAAACCGTGTAAAGTGCCATCAAAAAATAAAGTTTACATAGGAAATATCAATTATGTCTATGAGTAACTTTATTTTATAGTAATTTGGTGATTTAGAAAGATATGTTACTTAAAGCTGGTGATCTTGCCGTTGCATGTTTTAACTGAAATCCTTTCTCTAGGGAAGTTCGAAGCGACGGGATTATAGTTATATTTTTAGCGCAAATAAATAAACATCTAACGGAAATGCCAATTCGATGTATGCAACATTGCTGTGTGTACCCTCTAAATGCGATGTTTGAATGTTCATCACTCAGACTTGAACTCTCTGCACGCTGTACCATAAATCGTAACAGCTAGGCGACTAATAAAGGCCAAACTGTCTTTTTACAGCCCTGTAATCATACATCGGTTTGAAGCGATTTGGGATTCGTGCTGTTTCCTCGAAGATTATCTGTACCGTTTCCTTTTTCCGGGCTTTGCTTGTCCAAAGTGCATAAGGACTGTGTCACCGCTTCTTCCATCTCCATGTACTCTGCCTTATCCCCAATAGAAGAAGCAGACACCGAACTCCTGAATTTCTTGAAGAAGTTTCCAGCGAAATACGGACAGGGAAGCGTGTTTTGTACCACCGGTGTTTGGTCGTCATTGTCAGTCTCTCTGTGATAAAAGTAATTAAAGTTGGAAACGATAACAGGGACGGGCAAAGCGATGGTTAATACTCCGGCTATAGCGCAAAGTGAGCCCACTATTTTACCACCCACTGTTATTGGCTTCATGTCCCCGTATCCGACAGTGGTCATGGTGACAACTGCCCACCAAAAGGCGTCTGGGATGCTAGTGAACTGGGACGTCGGCTCATCGGCTTCGGCGAAGTACACGGCGCTGGAAAACAAAATAACGCCGATGACAAGGAAGAAGATCAACAACGCTAGTTCCCTCATACTAGCTTTTAAAGTGTGACCGAGGATTTGTAAACCTTTTGAATGTCTAGAAAGCTTAAAGATGCGAAAGACCCTGACCAGACGAATTATTCTGAGAATCGCGAAGGTCATCGCCGGCTGTCCGTTGCCCTGCTGTTGGGCAAGATCAGTGCCAAGGGTAATGAAGTAAGGCAAGATGGATACAATGTCTATAGTGTTCATAATGTTTTTAAAGAAGGCGGGTTTGCTGGGGCTCGCGAAGAACCTGACGATTATCTCAAAAGAAAACCAGATGATACACGCGGTCTCCACGATGAAGAAGGGATCGTTGAATGGTGTGAAATCACTGCCAGGATGTGATGAGTTGTTACCCCCACTGAAGGATTCTCTGTCGTCTCGGAACTCGGGCAAAGTCTCTAAACAGAAGATGACAATGGATATAACAATAACCAAAACAGACACGACCGCGATGCCTCTGGCAGGGCTTGAACTTTCGGGGTATTCGAAGAGAAGCCAAATTTGACGCTTGAACTCGTCTTCAGGCAAAGGCTTTTCTTCTTCTTTTACGAAGCCCTCATCTTCCCTAAACTTGAGAATCGCTTCTTCTCCCAGTTCATAGAACTTGACCTCCTCTGAAAATATGTCAAAGGGCACATTAGCGGGTCTCTTTAATCTCCCCCCGGACTGGTAATAATAAAGAATTGCATCGAAGCTCGGTCGATTCCTGTCAAAAAAGTACTCGTTCCTCAGGGGGTCGAAGTACCGCATGCGTTTTTCGGGGTCCCCAAGCAGTGTGTCCGGGAACTGAGTTAGAGTCTTAAGCTGTGTTTCAAACTTAAGGCCGGACACATTAATGACAACTCTTTCGCAGCAGGCGTGCTCGCTGTAAACGTTTTCGTAGCCTGACTGGGGGCGTCTGTCCGTGAATGAAAAGGTCTCTTCTTCATCATCCATATTAGAGACAAAACTTTTTCTCCTGCCACTCGTCTCCTCGCCACCACCGCCTCCGTCCTCGTCTTCTTCTCCCTCGTCTCCAGCCTCCTCCTCCTCTATCATAATTTCCTCCTCGGATCCGAGTAGCGCCAACTCCGAGTGACGCAGATCCCCGCCTAGAGTAGGACGGTTCCTTCTTCGGTGCTCGGCACCGCGATGCTTTTTCCTTCCTCTTAGGACCGTCTGCTGTTGCTCCGTGTGCTGCTGCTGAGCCGGTTGCGAAGAGGAGGGGCGCGAGGCGGTACTACCGCTGGTGCTGTTGGCATGGCACGAGGAGGCGGCGCGAGACTGATGCAGCTGGTGGTTGTTGGGGTGATGGCTGGTGCAACATTGCCCTTCACCAGCCGATCCAGCCTCAGCAGCTGCCGCTGCGGCACGCGACTGGACCTGCCTTTCCCGTTCGCGCTCGCGCTCCCTAGCGCGCGCCTGTGCGTATCCGTAAGGCAGATGGCTGTTGCACCCGCCACTTTCAGCACCTACCATTGCAAACTCCATTTTAAAGATGATATATATTGCCGGTTGGAGAATATATAGTCCCAGAGGCAACCGAAATAGGTACAAGGCTGAAGTCAATTTACATGCTGAAGCGCTGCATTCAAATGGGCGAAACTGCGGGTAGCATAATGATACCTTGTAAAAAAGCTTGCACCTATTACTCTATGCCTGCAGCTGTTAATGAAAGTACTTTTGACATCAAACTGATATGTTGTAACAGTCCAGGAAACGCGGCACTCCGACATTGTTTTATAGTCGCTTGTGTGTATAATTTTCAAAGTTTTTTTCTTTTTCAGTCCGACTCGAGAGATTCGAATGATGTTGACAATGATAAAATGATGATCATTATCTTCAAACAATGCATTCTATAGGTCGTTCTCTTTCCAGGTTTTATCATTAGAAGTATTTAATAACAACAGGGCACACATCATGTGTGTTTAAGATTTTAGAGCATCATTTCAAAACAATTGAATTAATATTTAATGCCAAATGACTCGCTTCTTTTCCAAAAATCGTCGCACTTCCCCTCTTTACGTCGGAGACTCCAAATAGAAATCAATATCTTTACGAACCATTTGTTGCTTCTTTTTCATGTTTTGTTTTCTTGTAGATGGGTCGAGTAGACGGCGTCTCCGTCTTTTTCGCCCATCAGATGTTCTGATTAACTATATTCCGTTGACGCGTACAGCAGCTGATAGGAAAAACACAGGAGTATTACAAGCGACAAATAGGTTCTGCGAAATATTTCCAAAATAGCAGTCTCCTTTTCCACGTTTACACGCTCGTTGAAAGAAATCTCACCTGGAGCTGGTATCTAGCTAATAACTTGGAGAGAATCACAATTTAGATAATAAGCTAATATAGGCCAATTCAGGCAACAGGAGATTCTCCGTGATTACATCTTCATCAAGATCCGTATGCAGTTTCCCCCACACAGAAATGCAGTCTCTGGTTCATGCATACATTTTTCTTTTCACCCACAGATCTGCTTCATGCATTCATATATGTTACTTACATTTCAAAAGGCCAAACATCTTCTTATATCTTCTAATTTAATTTAAAAATGTATATATTGTTGATTAACCAGGTTGTAATTTCCACATTTGCGTGATTTCCATTTTGCTTAAGAAATTCGCGAATCACAATGAAGTAAAGAAATGAAAATAAAATCTTCACACCGTCTATCAAACTGGAAGCACTGCACTTTTTGAAGCGTCTAGATAGAGGATTGTGTTGGAAAGTGACGCCTTGGCTAAAACGAAAATATCGCCTTATGCATTGCGCTGCTCTTGGTATTTAAAATGGCAAAAGGGGTCTTCTAATAAATAAACATAAATCTAGAAACAGATCAAACAGCTATTAAATTCGTCTTCATGTTGATGCAGCTGTTTTAAACGCAATTCAACAGCATTATTCATCACTTGTTCTTCACCTCGCAAAAACTGCAGAATCTTCCGCTGCAACCGTTCTTGCAGTAAGCAAATGGTCTCTTATCATAACAACGGTTCGTGATAATCAGCTATTTACAAAGTCGGAGTAACATACATGCGCGTTCCGCTCTCCTTGTTTGCTATTGTGCATGTGTTTTGGAAACGCACAACACCGTAGTGTAAGGTTTGTTCTGTTGCGCTTCCTAGTCTTAGATCATCCCTCAGTGGTTGCTGTGTGATATTACACGCTGCAGTCCGAAAGTGCACGTTCAACACACCTGATACAGATTTTAAATTCTTAAATAGTTTTGATTCTGACATATTCTGGTATAATTCAATTGAATGATGGTGTGGAAAAAATAAGATCTTTAAAAATTAAGAAACTATATCTTTTCGTCTTGTAACTTCTAATCCTGCTCAGGGTCTCAAGGGGCTTGGAGCCTATTAGGTGCAGGGGACAGAAAAATCACCATGCAACATTTGCATTATTACATATAGCGTATCTGTTATTATTTGTGTCAGGTTAAACAGTATTTTTCTGGAATAGGGAGGAAATGTTGCAAAAAGGAATATTTAATAAGTGTTTTAAAACCAAGGCTGATGTACATGTAAATACATCAAAAATACATAGTGCCATTAATGGATAGTAATGAAAGACACCTTGGCAGATATGGGACAATTCTGCATGGTAGGATAAAGATCCAAGCAATGTTAGTGATAGTGGTCATATTTAGAAGGTAAGGGCTGATGATGTCCAGGAAATGGACCACACAGAGAGGAGATGTGGTCCTGAGCATGTTGCTGTTCGGTAGCTTAGACCTAACCACTTCACCTTGATTCTGCTTGCAAAAAAACCAATGGAGACAAGATGAGTAATGTATGTGTAACTAGGACATGAAACAGGCAAATTCATAGTTACAAAGCTGTCTAAAAGCACATGCATGAACCATGGATAGAATAAATTTGCATTGGTATGGAGGAATGGTGACTACAGGGCCCAGATAAAATGCTGGGCTGAGATGAATAAGCAAATTCTTTGGGTATCATAAAGAAAAGACCTACATGTCCAGGTAACTAAGGTTACACTGTGTTGAGGTAATCCCGTTGTCAGGGCAACATCTAAGTTCTTGGATACAGATGCAGTTAAAATGGAAAATCCAGGTGAGGTGAGTGACTGGCTCTAATGTATATCAATCGGGGAGAGGTTCATTTTCAGGTTGTAACACAGCATTCATGCAGAATTCCCAAGAGTCAGCATGAAAATCACAGGGAGGAAAACACTTGGATTATGAGTAATTGTTTTCCTAGCTGCATCTGTGGTAGGAAAACTAAAGTAGGTGAACAGAAAGAGAAGAAGCGTTATCCAACGAGAAGTCACAAGAAACTAGGTTATGAGGTGAGAGATTGAGAGATGGTCACTCCATGCCAATTGGTATGATCATGAATGATCAGGGGGAGATCTGGTTTTGGGAGTCTGCCAGGTGATGACCACTGATGTAAATCATGACCAAACAGTGCTCTCAATGGCTGTATCTCAAAGGGTGAAGCAACATTTCTAATTGTCTAAAGAGTTCTCGCACCTAGGTTTGAACAACTGACCCAATGGTTATCCCCAAAACCTGCATACACACTGGCCCTTTGCAGATAAGCTTGGCCACCCCTGGTGTAGATGGTCTTTCAGAGTATAAAGTATAAGAGTTTTTATATAATGATTCTGAGCTGCAAAAAAGCAAGAATAACAGCAACAATAATTATAATAAGAAGAAGATGTATGGAAATAGAGAACAGATGTAGATTTCTAGGCATTTAAAGCCCTTGGGGATAACCTAACAGTGAAACAACTGGTGCTGCTTATTTCAACTCTTGAAAAATCTCCCATCACTGTCAGTCTTGTTCCATTCCAGGGGAAGTTTGCCCTCTGCTGGAGAGCAGGAATCATTATTGCTCTATGGTATAGGGCCTCAGTGTTGTTTTTGACACAATATAAAATGTACTTGTATAAAGATCAGAGAATGTTTCCCTCCCCATAAAAAGTCCATTATTATTTATATAGGTCATATAATTTAAAAGCACACAGTAGAACACAGAGCTGGTGGAACTCTGATTGGATATTAAGTGGTTTGTCAGACGGAACAATGTGTTTTAAATGAGACAAATGAAAAAGGCTGTCATTATCATATCAGCAAAACTAACGAGTAACAAGATCACATAATTATTATGGTCATGTATATATCAAGAACAAGGACCAATTTTCCACGTAACCAATCTGTAACAGTCCCTATATCTGTGAAGAGCCCATTCTTCCAGGGAGATTCCAGGAACACCTCAACCCTCTGGGTGGGTGGTTCTTTGGCTAAACCATGAGTATACACAGCCAGCAGTGTCAAGGTCTCTTCCAGGATTGAAAACGATTAAAATTAATTAGCCTGCTAGTGAACAAGGCAATCTCATTCAAACAAGTAGATTTCAAGGTAAAACATAACGGCTTTTTTACAAAATTGGAAGGGCTTGACAAATGATCCCCTCCCGTATATTTTTAAGTGATTGATATGCTACAAGGACACATCGGTGTTCTCAGTATTGATGGCCTTTACCGCTTCGGACAGCTATTTTAAGTAATGCAATGTACAGTAGTATTCCTATGGATACCCTGCCTGGAATTCTTTGATCTGTAAATATTTTCCACAATGACAGTCCTCCTTTCCATTTTTCTTTAAGATTTGCTTACATTGATCTGTCAGAGTTCTACAGGATTTTTTTTTGTTATGTTATAACACACTGCAAAATGTTAAAAAAAAAATTACCGGCCAAACAACTCTAAAGCTCAATCTTGCGTGATTAGATAAAAACTACCCCTCATTTCTTTATAACCACGTTCCTCATATCCCTGATAACCCTATTAGAAGGCAAGAAGGCCAAAATTAACCACCAATGGAAAGCTTTTTAACAGGGTGTCCCGCTGTGTTATGTGGTTATAACAGAGAATGGGATGGTTTAAAAATTGTTACAATCTGTGGGCCTGTGAAAGCTCAATAGACAGATTCATGCTGACAAAAAGCCCCATGGCCAGTTACAAAGCACAGGAATTAGGCAGTGTGAAACGAGCAATGGAAATTCTAGAATTCAGTTTATCAAATTATATGTAAATGCCAATATATCAGCGCACATCAGCAATTCAGGTTAAAAAAAAGTTACAAATTACAGCCACGTGGTGGTGTCCTTTCTTAATGGATACGGATCTTGCGCTGCATGTTTTGTTAAATTTGGAAACAATTTTATTTTGATTTTTTGAACTATTAAAAATATTAACCTATACATAAACACATCATCACAAATTAGGACATACATTGTGGAATAAAGTTACCAGAAAACTACATAGTAAGTCTTAAATCAGCTGACAAACGATATAAATACAAATGATCAACAAACTAACAACCGAGCATTTAGGTATCTACAATAAAACGGAAGTAACTATAGATTATCATGTTTCCTGCATTAAACAATTTACAAAAGCAGAGAATACACCTGTGGAATTACCATATGGTAACGAAAGAAAACATGCTGGTGACGAAATTGTCATTTTAGGTTTCTTTAGTTCTGCCGAACTGCACAATATGTGCTATTTCTAAAACCGTTGTCTTTAAACATTAATGGTATTAAAGGCAGTCTAGTTTTAGCTGAAGGTAAGTACAGATATTCAGCTGCAGTACAAGCCCTGTATAATAAAATGTAATATAATGTAAACAACATTTTCTCGGAGTTGGGTTTATAAAGGAATTTTATCATTTTTAATTTATACATTTTTATAAACAAATAAATGAACTAAGCATGCATTTGGCAAAATTAAGGACATACTTGTAATCTAAAGGTTGCCTTTTTTATGAATTCGAGGACAGCGTTCATTAACAGCCCTAGATTCGGTAAAAAAAAAAAAAAGATTCCTTAGTGCTTGGAAATGAGCACATATAATACTGTAAATAATATTAGAGTGTACAGTAGCAGACAGTATAGATCTTCGACGATCGCCGCACGGTTAAAAGGCCCAGCCCGGAGACACGAGGAGCTGCACCGACGCGCGGCGGATATCCACGATCGCAGCAGTTCAGAGAGCGCAGCGGGCGGGGCTGCGCGCAGCTCGCGGCGAAGCATGTGACTTGACGGTTGCTACGCTCGGTTATTTAATATGACATCACTGCTTTTTAGGAATGGTTGCTGCAAAACGAATATAATTTCAACATAACCCAGTTTCTGACAAATTGACAACTTTTTGGTTTTTTATTGTCCTCGTAAAAGCAGCGATATCCTCCTACGTAGCTTTGGAATAAGTGACGGACGCGAGGTTCAGCTCATTGAGGACTCATCAAGTACAGGTAGCTATCGGTTAGCCTGCTAGCTAATCCGGGTTCGACAGTGAAATATACTCCATTTTCTTTGCTGCTAACAGTACCTGACTCTTTCAATGTTTAATTTGTTACGACTTTCAAAAGTAAAATGTCTACCAGCCGAAACATTTCGTATTGAAATAATTGCAGTCGGTGTGTTCAAATGTGCTGGAAGAGGTCCGTATAACTTGTCTGACTTACAACATGGGTGTTTACAAAGCATTTCTATTTTAAGCACCTTGGTTTTGAAAATGTTCTTAAAATGCATAACTGGGGTAATTTGAAAATAACTAGTTAGCTAGCTAACTAAAGAAGTGATATAGCTATAGCATACATATTAAGGTTTGGTGAATTGCCAGTAAACAACGTGCCCGTTAACTAGCTACGTACTAGCTGCGAGTTAATCGGGTCGTTATCGAAATGGTTCGAGCACGGCGGCGATTTAACTTGCATGCCTTTGTTTTCACTTCAGCAAAAGGTTAACCGTTTAACCCCAAGGGAATGCCATGCTGCTTAATGTCACCCAACTGCGTCCTATTACCCCGCTCTTGTTCTTGTTTACCATAGATCCTGATATCTGCCAAATTAAACAGCACCTTTGTTACAGGCGACCTAACCAGACATAAACCTTGTCTATGCTCAGATTTGATCTAAATTGTCCTTTCATGTCTAGCGTTCCAACCTGTGGTGGAAAACCTGGCAGGATTGTCAAGAATCCCGCAGGGATAATGGCGCTCTCTGCAAAGCACAGAGTAAAACCACTGTCATCGTGTTAATGCAGGTACGCTTAATTAATTCCACATTATTTAATGTTTTAAAAGAATTATTAATACTTAATCAGTCTTTCACTTCATCGATTTCAGTGGTGGATAATGTTAGTTGCAAACTGCAAGGACTCTTCCTTGACAAAATGGTTTAATGGTTAATATTAATATATGCTTTCAATCCATCTATAAACACATGTATCCTCATTGCTGGAATGGGGTATTGTAACTTGTTTTGGATGTTATCCACGCAATACTTTTGGGGATAATTGTGTATAACTGGGTAGCACTATTGCTGCACATCTCCAGGGTTGGAGGTTCGAATCCCACATTTGCTCCTTGTGTGTGGCCTTTTTATGTTCTGCCTGTGTTGCACAGGTTTTTTTAGAGTATGCTGGTTGCCTCCTGCACTCCAAAGATATACAGCTAGGGTAATTTGTGACCTGTAGATGATCCTGATTGTTCATGGTGTGCCCCATCCTTATTCCCTATGCTGCCTGGGCTAGTCTTCAGGACCGCCATGACCTAGATTAGGATAAACAGTCAGATCATTTGATCATTTTGACTCATTAGCTTGAACATACGTTAGGTTTTTACTCATCATTTCACTGAATGGTAATTATTACTGATGAGTTGTCAAGATGGGTTGGTGCCCCGTCTTCGGTGATACCTTGCGCCCATAGCTTCCGGGATAGACTCCAGTCCCCCGTGACCTTGCATAAGACAAGTGGGTATAGAAAATGGATGGATGAAGCTGATGAGAACATTGGGTTTATTAACCGCATTCTTGTAATGTGTTTATGCACATATCTCAGTGAATTAGCAAAAAAATAAGCTGAGCATTTGTGAAATGTGTGATGAGGTGTTTTGTGCTTTTATACAGTGTAACGAATCTTTTCAAAGGTACAGTGAATATCTGCACGTTTGTCAAGCAGCTTAATTCAACTTCCAATATCTGTTTACCATGCTGAGCAAAAGTGTAAGTTTGCTGATGTTTCTACTGAGAGATTGTACTGTTCCAAATTATATTTAATTCCTCTTTTTTATGCTTTCCTGTGCGTTCTGTGTTTTATGCGTTGGCATTTATCTTAAAATTGCTGTTCTTTTTAATGTAACAAAAACATAACGTTGCTGCGGTAATGACAAAGTAAGAAACAAGCTGCACTTGTATGTTTTTTTTTTTTCTCAGGTTGATTGCTGTATGATATGCTTATTAAAAAAATTGTGTAATTATAGTACGTCTCATTCCCTGATTAAGACTGAACCATGTGTGATAAGTCGGAGCCAATGCCTAATTATATTGCCAAGTGTCAGGCAATCAAAAACCTTACACAAGCCTTAGAATATAGAGTAATTCACCTACCCACCCTCATTTTTCCACAAGCCACCCTTTTCACCATCTTTTTAAATTTTTGCTCTATTTAACATGGTTTGCAATGGAGCACGGTTTACGGTCAGAAAGTTGAAGCAATGCAATGCAAGCAGCAGGGTTTTTTTTTTTTTTAAAGATGGGTGGTGCTTACAAATGACAATTCTCCATAATCCATCCCAAAATGCTTACACATTTTTTTGTGCCTTAATAGACTCCAAAAACCTTCGTTTTGACCTTCTTGTAACACTGAAAGGCAGTTCAGGAGGAATTGCAAAGGTATGTAACCAGTACAAAAAAAATCATACCATTCTTTTGCAATTCAAGCCTATATGTTTTGGGAAAAGACTTGTGTGCAATAGTTGTCCAATTTCCATGATTTTTGATATTATTTTATGTGGTGTAACCTATAGCATTTGTGTGTGTGATCACTTTACCTTATGCTGTTGAACTTTTCTTTTACTGTAATATTGTGGCTATATAATTAATAGATTAAAGAATGAGTACAGTATATTACAATTTTATGTAGCAAGCATGTCTCATAAATCAAAGTGAAATTGCGGGATTGAAGTCTATAACTTGCCGAGTTGTGTAAAATCTAAATAACAGATGTCAATGATTTGCAAATCATATAAACCCATATTTAACTGAAAATCGAAGAAAGACAGCATCAAATGTTGAAACTGAGAAATTTTTATTGTTTTTTGACAAATATATGCTCAATTTGAATTTGATGCCAGCAACACGTTTAATAAATGTTTGGACAGGGTAACAAATATTGGAAAAGTTGTTTAATGTTAAATCAAAACACCTCATTGAATATCTCACAATGCCTGCCTGCAGTCCACACCTGTCACCCATTGAAAACTGCTGGCTTATCATGAAACGAAAAATACAACAGAGGAGACCCCAAACTGTTGAGCCATTGAAATCCTATATCAGGCAGCATTTCACTTTCGAAGCTCCGGCTCAGTCAGTCACCAGAGTGTTGGTAAAAGAAGAGGTGATGCAACACAGTGGTAAACATGTCCCTGTCTCAACCTTTTCGAAAGGTGTTGCTGCCATTAATCTGAAATTGAGCATACATTTCTCATAAAACGATTACATTTCTGTTTCATCATTTCTGTTTGATATGTTGTCTTTGTTGTATTTTCATTCATTAAACTTTGGTTTAATATGATTTGTAAATCATCGCATTCTGTTTTTATTTATATTTGACACAGTGTCCCAACTTGTTTAGAAACAAGAGCTGTAGATAATGGCTCCATATACACCTATGACAAACAATTAACTAATTGTTGATACATGGAAATGTTAACTTTTATTTCTCAAATTGTGAATCGGTGTCTTGCTATGTCACTGCAAAACTAAATATTAACATATTTATACTTGGAAGTTTTTGATATTTTTCTTTGTCATTTCTGCTAAATTGCTAATAATCAGGTCTGGACTTGGATGGCTTTAGCAGTCTCTTTTTTTTTTATTTATAATCCACCATGAGTGACACATTTCAGCACTACAGTAGGCCATCATTGTGTGCTGCTTGTTCATTTGAATCAAAATCTTTTTAGCTAAGCTGATTGTGTGTGAGGTCAAATCTGGTAGATGTAGAAGCTGATATTTATTAACATATTATTAACATTAATCTAATTAACATGCATAATTATGTATTAGCTACTTCAGCTGTAGTTATAAATACATGGCAATAAAAGGGAACTAGATTAAACAATATCTCAACAAACTGCGGAAATCATTAAAAGCACATTTCTATGCTATTAACCTAAACGGCAGTGCTAGATTTCCATTTATTTTACATAGTTTTTCATTAGTTGAGGCTTTTGTCCAAAGTGACGTAGAAGTGAGGCGAATGGCATATTACCTGAGGTTTATTGGTCATGAAGTAGAAATTCCTTCTAGGGTGAGGGAAAAATGCTTTCAGTTACAAATCGCGATTGTTCGATGTGGCGATTTTTATGGTGCTGCGAGAGTAAAAAATCATTTTTTAAATCTTAATGCAAACATAGGTTACTGTAACTATGTTGGTGAGATTTGTTAATGCCAAATATATTTGTCAAGCTGTAAACACGTTTTGTTAAGGGACTGACTTGCATATGTCTGGCGTAGTGCTATCATGAATGAGCAAGCATGTGCAGTAGGGATGGGCTGATTCACATTTTTTCAGTTCTGATCCGATTCCGATACACAAGCTTTCCGATGCTTAAAAATGCCCCACAGTTTTTCTCCCACTGACAACAGCGTCACTTAACACCCCTTGCGTATCACAAGCTGTAGCGATTGTGCAAAGCAGCCCAATCTAGCAACTCTCAAGTCATCCGTTGCTTTTTCGTATTACTTGAGTTGTCTCGCACAATTGTGTGCGCTTTGTTTACTGAGATTTCCCACTAAACGCTAATTCCTCCTTTGAAATCTTAGTTTTTTTCCACTAAGATTAGAAATTGTTGTGCTACTAGTTGTTGTTGAAAACGTAAAATACTTCCAGATCGTCGCCCTCTTATCTGATAGTCTTGTACTCCGGGTACCGCACAAGGTATGCGCGTGACGTCACAGCAGGTGGAAGTCGGCGCGCTCACACCCCCTGAGTGGCAGCATTGGCATTCAACTTGAATGCCGCAAAAAACAACTACAACAGAAAAGAACTGTCCTGTGATTGATTGTACAAATCAATTTAACAAGAAACAGGAGATATCTTTTTACAGACTAAATAAGTAAATATTGGACGGGGGTCGGTCACATTTGGCCGATACTCGATTTGTATCATAGGTCTGGATCGGTGCCAATACCGATCCGAATATTGGATTGCTGCATCTCTAATGTGCAGAGACTTTTACAGCACTGTCTCAATTTAAATCTAATCTTGGGCAAATTTGAATTCAATAAAGTAAATGGACACCTAGATGTGATTATGGTTATCGTGATAATACCATTAACATTCAGATGCATCATTCCAAACACCCCGAGTTGGATTACCGCAAACTCATTTGCGTACTAAATAAAAGTAAGATAAATAAAAATTCACAAGTAAGACTCATAACAGTCACGAAGAACTAAACCCTGTCTTCTCTCCTACAGTGGTGGCCTAATTGATAGGGACATGTGCTCATGATTTGAAGATTGTTGGCTTGAATCTCTGACCAGCAAGGTAACACTGAGGTACTTTGAGTACAGTACTGTCCCCAAGCACTGCTTCCCGGGTGCTATGGCACAGAGGACACATTTCATTGTTGTGTGCTGTGGTGTGTCAGCAATTAATCACTTTCACTTCACTACACAGTATGGTTGCATATCTGTGGTGATAAACACCCCCAGGTCTCCATTCATTCATTTCGTCTGAATTTCCTGGCGAAAGCACCTTAAATGCCACAGGGAGACTAACGTGTTGTTTCTTCCTTGCTCTGGTTGTATGCAGACTTGGATGATGTCTCTGAGTTAGCGAGTTGAATGCATTTCCAACACCATATCCAGGTTCGATATAACAGAGTTCCCTGACAATATTGGTCTTATCAACTGCTCTCTCCAGTGATGGTGTAATTTAATGGGGAATCAAAAAAACAAAATATTCCAAACTACTGATTTAAGTGATTTGGGGGGGGAAGGGGGGGGTTTAAGCTCTCCAGCACTATCCATAAGCAACTCACAGCCACAATTAGCATAATGCTTTCCGTGCTGAACATCTGTTTGTGAATTTAGGTTTCACCGGTGTCAAGAAGTGCACTCATTCGTTTTATTGTGCATACCGAACCGAAAATGAATGATGCAATTGAAACGCACAATGGATAAGTGTACCGTCAGGGACATAGGAACCAGGGGGCTGGGGGGTACATGTACCCCCCAATATTTAATTTGACTTAATTTGTTGTTCCAAAAATAGTAATTTAAATTGTTGTGTTCCCCTCAACATCAGACTTTCTACTATGCCATTAGTACATTACATACCTTGTCTTTAGTTGAAATATATACCCAAAATGCTCTTCAGAAAAAATTATTAAATAACCTTGATACATATTGCATTGGCAAACAAATATCATGATATAATTAATTCAGGAGGACTCTGTGAATTCCCACCTCTAGAAATAGTTTATGTTGTAGTTCCTGCTAATTTTACGCTTACCGCAGTGCAGCATAAGGCTAACATAACTACTAATAGTGCAATGTCCTTAGCAGCGGCAGAGGTGAAGTTCATCTGTAATGCCCTTCAGTAGATCTTATGCTGAGCCAGACTTTCCTAGTTTTAATGGTTGATGGTAATAACATATTTCCTCAGTACTATTCACTCAATCCATGTGAAACTCCTACAGTCAATCGCACAGGACCTTTGGACTTTCAGTCAAGCTCAGGCAGCAAGCATCTGGATGTTTAAACAAAGCCAAGCCTTCTGCCACCTTCCTGGCCCATCAGAATTCAGGCAGTTGAGTAAAAAAATAAACAGGTGTTACAACTGCTGGACTGATAATAAAATTGGGTCAACTAATGTCACCACAACTTGGCCTGACACTAGGGGTAACCGCTTGTGCTTTGACAGAGTGAATCCCTTTCCAAGGTTCATGGTTTGGAGTACAGAAGTGGTGCAATGATTTTCAGGAGTAGCGAGACACTATTTTTCATCTTAAAAGGAGGGGAAGCAGTGGAATCTTATCAATAACGGTGAAATTCTGGTTTGTGGCAATCCTGTCTGTGTAACCCTTTGCTATTTTTATTACTTTTGCAGTCAGATGTCTATTACTAACCATTGGATAAGGAAACGATGTATGATGACTCTTTACACCGGTGTTGTAAAGTTCTGCTTCTGTTCCTGGAGATCTGATGTTCAGCTCATTTTTCATTTCTCATTAAATCACGGAGCAGCGATAAATGTTTTCAACCTTTAGATGACAAATTGAAAACTTCTTTTGTGAACCACATTACACTTTGCTTTGCTTCCAGCTTTGTTGACCAAACAGTTTTTGGTAAATTTATTTTAAGGAATTGAAACTAATTTCTTTTATAATATTGAAAGTGCCTTACCCTGGCGTATACAGCCATGGAAAAAATTGAGACCACACTATATACTTAAACAAATCTGCATTTTTAAATCATGGTTTAGTTGTGGTTCTGCTGGCAGAAGGCTATGCTGAGCAGCAGGAAGCTTTCAGCTTCAAAATTTCTAAGACAGCAGTACACAAAAATAAGGTGAAGCAGGACACACTGGGAACGACCAGAAACCAGCCAGGTAAAAGGTGGAAGTGACATTCTAATGCCAGAGATGACCGTTAACTTATCCGACAGTTTCACATGAATCGTAGGATGACCTTCAAAAGGAATGGGAAACATTAAGTGCAGGTGTGAAGTGCACGGCTAGGACAGTTCATATCAGGCTCCTAGAAGCAGGACTGGAGTCCCATAAAGCAAGGAAGAAGCCCTTCATTAATGAGAAACAGAGAAGAACCAGGCTGCAGTTTGCAGAAAAATATATTATTCACAGACGCAAGGAGTTTATGTATCTTTTTGCTTATTTAAGGTGTGTGTGTGTGTGTGTGTGTGTGCGCGTGCCATTCAAAATATTCATTTTAAACTAAACTTTGCCAACAAGAGTTCTTGAAATTATATTCCTGTACTACTTATGTAGCATATAGTTGCCCCTGAATATGTAGCAGTCTTGCTATTAGTGTATAAATGCTCTGAGTGGAATCCCTGAAACATACTTAGTATTTGTAAGGTAAATTGGTTGTTAATTTCTAGTCCTGATTGTGATTCCTAGGGTTTGACTTTTTGGTATCCTCAGGGTGTCTGTCATTCCTTTAGTCTGGTATTAAACTGCTTTGCTTACTCCCAGATATATATGCCTACGTAGCGGCTATTAAACCCAAATTCTACGTTGATCAGAGTGGAATACTGCACGGTCTATTCGCTCTAGAGTTCTCAAGGTTTTGTGAAGACACTAAATACTGAACACGCAGGATGTCCCTCTGGCCACATACTGCATTGTGCTATAATTGGTCTTTCTCTTCATGGTGCCCTAGGGTGGGGTTGTAATTTCCCATGTAATTTCCACTTGTCAGCAAGCACAAGGTGAAAAAGAAGAAGGAAGCCCATGCAACCTTGCTAAAAGTGGAGGTCTTTGCGTCCTGTGAAACGCATTGTTCATCACTTTCAGTACTCTTGGGAATGGGGCAGGGTTTTTTTTCTTCTTCTTCAAGGCAGTGCGGCCAAATCCCCCTCGTAGTGCCATCCGAAAAGTAAGAGGAAGTATTATGTTAGGGACATCTTTAATATTTTTTGATTCTGAGGAACTTATACAGCATAGCATACACTGAAATGTTCTTTCTGGTAAGTGATGTATAGTTGTGACTAGGGATGCACCATGATATTGGCACGGCATCAGTATCACCAATTATCGGCATCGGTAACTCGTTCGGCCGACGGCCCTGGTCGATAAAGTGACGTGTTAATTCTGTGCACGCCATGGCGCTGAATGTATAAGTGTGCCAGTAACAAGCTTCAGCATATTGGCTGTATGGACATATTTTGAAGCATTTTGAAGTACAGTCAGCTCTCCGTAACTGGGGGATTCCGCAATATTTGAGGGGAAAAAAAAATCCGGAAAGGGTTTTTTCTCTATTTATAGATATACTTTCTATATGTATTTGTATTTTAAATATTCTAAATTAAATTTTTTTTTATGTATTTCTTTTTCAAGCAATTTAAACAAAATCAGTCTGTAAGTGTTGAAAGAAAAAGAAAATGTTAAGCTGTTTGCTGGCATGTACTATGTAGTTAGTGTACAGACTTGTGCATCCCTGATTGCGACTATTAATACAATCATATGAAAGTAGACTTGTTACTCCAATGGGAACATATTCTTTTATACAGGCTGGAATACAGGTATCTATTTTATTTCACTTTATTCTATTTATTCTGTGTGCCTGTCACCATCCTCCTTTCTGATGATTGCTGGTGAAAATTGTTAAATCACGTGGACATTATTTTCATACTGTCTAAATACAGGCATACAGTGGCACAAGATAATATTCGCTCATGACTGCATTGCAACATACAGACAGCAGGTGACATGGAGAGGGTTTTCACGGTGTAGCTTAAAATGCGAAACACAGGATGGTGCAAAATGGGGGCTTGACACAAGGGTTTAAATACATACACAAGGGTTGATATACATACATAAGGGTTTATATACATAATACAAGGTTATACTGATGCTAATTTATTCCCATATGTGAAATTGTATGTTTTCCAGGGTGAAGGTTGATCGATTCCGTTATGACAGGCTGCTGTGAAAAACATGTCCACACTGTCTGCGACTACTATCCCTGATGGCCATGGTAAATGTTTCACTTCCATTCATGTACTTTTTGTTCAAATGTTGGCCGTTGGTAGACCTGCAGAACTCTGGAGAGACAAGCACTTTAAGAAGTTGCTGTGTCATTCTGTTTCCCATGTACATACTTAAATACAAAGCAGATCAGATGTTGCTTATTAAGTTGAAAGTATGTATCCTTGATGTGATTATAATCGACGTTGCTTTTTTCTTATTTTTATAATCTGTGGCATCTGTTTGCCCCATGTTTTATGCTCATCTTCTGTCTGATCGATGTAACTTCATCATATAATGGAAATAATTAGGAAATAATTAAGCTATAATGAAATTCTAGAGAAGAGGTGAAACCCCACTCTGCTCAATCAGATATTGTGGGTGGTGAGTGGCACAGTGGGTTAAAAGCTGTGTCTGTGATTGGATGACCACCGGTTTGAATCTGTGGGTTGGTAGAGTGATTATCTGACCCTGCTTTCCCAAAAACAATCTACATGGCTGTGGATTAAAGCATCTGCTAAAAAAAAAATGTCATTTTTTTCGCATACTTAACCTTGCATAACCCTGACCTAATTTGTGAGTTTTAAATAAAAACAAGTCGAATAATGATGACTAAAAGCAAAATAATTACCGTGAATAAATGCACCAAAGGAAGATCACAGGATTTTTGGACTTGGCTCAGGGCTTTGCTGTAGCCATTGTATCCTTTTGCTGCCAGTGTGGGTCTCCCCCAGCCTAAAGAAAAGTCTTCATGTGCGTCGCAAATGCCACTCTGTGTGCAGCCTGACTCATGGCTTGGTGAAGTCTCAGTGAGTCAGGAATTTTCCTTCAGCCCCATATGAACGGCTGCTTTATTCAGCCAGCCTACGCTGCCCGGGAGGCCACCTTCTCAAAGGGCTACACTGGAAATGGAGGTTGTATGTGTTGTTCCGTGTCACTAGCAGCCATGAATACCAAACACTCTGCTTTGGGAAGCCGGCGCTTTCCCCATGGGGGTGGCCGGGGAGCTTGAGGATGTGTTTTGATGCACTCTGTATTTTAGTTTCCAAGCAGTAACTTATCCAATGCAACTCTTTGGCCAGTTCTTGTTAGATCTATTATCTTCTATTGCAGCTTCTTCACAGCAGGGTCCCTTTCTTTGTTGTCAGTCTGCTTCTATTTTATCTGAAAATGAGGTGTGAGTAGGGCTGGCATAACCAGAGTTTTGGCCGAACTAAACTCTGGTTCCCTTTTAGTTGTGTTGTGGTGACCTTTGTCTTAGTTTTTATATGCGGTAAAGAGTTTCCTAAATTAGGTCATTTTTTTTCTGTGTGAAATACAGCAGATGATGAACCACTTTTCCTGTTGCCCAGTATTGGCATTGACTTAACAGTGGCTAATGATGGCTTGCTTTGAAACATTCTGGTATTTCTAGCTGGCAGATTACCATGATATTGTCATTAAAACATAACTACTGTTACACAAAAGCAGAAAGTAAACTTTATTTTTTATTTGCTGAGGCAAAATATTTTATGAGTAGCCATTCAGTCTTTGGACTGTTACAAATTGAACTCCCTGAAACATAAGCAGACAATTTAATTTATTACATCTGGTGTAAAATGTTAACATTAGACTTTATTGCTGATTTATGTAGCTTGAGAAGCGTCCCGGACATTCAAATATGCTTCACCAGTACGGTCGTAGCTTTGCCTGTTGAATTTCTTTGTTTGTAGCTGTGCTCTCCTAACTGGTCTGGCAGACCTAATTGCCGGCCCTTTCGCCTAACACAACCCACATTAGACTTGCTCACAAAACCCGCATGCCAATACATTGCTGGAATAAAAATAAATGAATCAACAGAAGAAGCCTTGTTTCATGGTGAATTGGGGGCTGTAGTAGAAATTGATAATCTGTCTGAAATGTGTGCGTGAACAAAAGACCTTTTCACGAAAATGTCACCCAGACTTGTTTTGTCAGAACAAGTTATTCAGCAGTATGATGTGACTGTGAATCATTCCTGCTAAATTTTTACATTGCAGAAATTTAACTGACTTCAACTTGACCTGTTTACACAGAGAAAATACTGTAAGCCTGAGGTTGAATTTAAGACATTTTATATGTGATTCTTTTAAACACAAATTTAACTCCCTGTCATTATAAGCCTATACCTTGGCATTCCCTTCATTCTCCCTGCTTGTAAGAAATGGCAGGTCAATTGTCATCTGCAGACGTGCCTGGTGAATCGGTGTTCTCACTCTACAGCACCGCCTACAGTCTAAAATTGAGAAAATAAGTCTGTGACAAGCGTGGTGCTGTAGATTGGAACCTGATCTAAAAGGCCTTTTATATCGTTATGTTGTTTAGATAAAACATTTTCAATAATATTGACATGATTACAATTCAAAGCCTGCTTAATGTTAGTAGATCCTTTCTAAGCAATTTTGAAAGTATCTCGAAACCTGTTATCCCAATCATAGACGATACAGGCACAACTGACCAGCCAGAAAATCTTCTGAATTATCTCAAGTTTGTTTCTTTGTCATGCTGTGATACTGAATCATTTTAAAACACTCCCCCACATCAGAGGAGTGTGGCCAACATAGGGCTGGGCAATATGGACCAAAACCCATATCTTTGTATGTAAAGGCAGAATAGTGACCACTAAGAAATACACACACCACACACACACGCAAACATTATTATTAAAACGGTGTGTTCAAAACGAAATGCAAATACATAGTGTGCGTACTCCCGACATCCTAGTTCTTTGTACTTGCGTATACCCTTAAAATGATGTTGAATAACGACTTACGAACATTTCAAGTTACGAACGGCCGTTCGGAACGTATCTCGTTCGCAAGTAGAGGAGCGTCTGTATACAAAAATAAATTATGCCTAGGCCTATATCTGTGTCGCAGAGATTCAATAAAGCAGCCTCGACATTGTTCTCTTAAAACGGAAGGTGAATGTTTATGAACAAAAAGAAAACTAAAATCGAAATCTAGAACATCTGCCAAATGGCTTTAAAACAGAAGCTTGACAACCATTTAAAGTGTGCTTAATAACTGGAAAGACCCTCATTTTAAGTTATTACTCTTAAACAAAATAAAGCAAATATTGCGAATTACGATATATTTAACCTGTGAGCCTCTTGTTGCTTGAGAAAATCGCAGTGGGCGAGTGTCCAGCAGCTTGGGCAATTAGATTGGATGTATCCCTACTTCCCCTCTTGTTCGTTTTTTTGGACCTGTGGTCATCAGCAGTAAGTTCTTGGATCAGGTCCAGAGGTCACTGGCAGGACATTTGGAACATGTTGTTAGGGTTCCTGAATGAGTAAACATGTGTTTCATAACTCATTGGGAAGGGGGGCGGAGTCAGAGGAAGGCTTGCTGGTGAAATTCTTGTGCTGTGCATAGACCCTCGCTCCTCCAAGAACAGGTGCTGTAGGCTGCAGGGGAAGGAAACCTGTCCTGTTTGCAGCACTAAAAGATGCTGCCAGGTCAGTGCAACCTTGTAGAGCTGCTAGAGCTGTGGGCTTATCTCATCGACGGTTAGGCCACTGGTCCCATGTGGAACCTGATCCTTGGGCAGGCGGGACTTGGACCATGAGGAGGGTGGCTTGGACCCACTTTGGCACTGCCATGAGAGGAACATGACAGTGACATTATTGATCTAGAGTACGTGATGCGCGTTAACAGTGCAGGTAATCATAGCTGCATCCCCCGTCCACTCGTTTATATATGCTTTTATTCTGCTTGGGTTAATCCGCTCTCCGGTTTTCCGGAGATTTTCTCATCTCACCTAAATTATTGTTTGAAAGGAGTGTGTCTAGAATATAACGGGAGTTTAAAATGTATCTGCAGTATAGCTGTGGGTAAATGACGTTTTATTTTGAGACCTGTTTTTCCCTTCGTGATTGAACCATTTTTGAGAGCAGTTGTGCAGAAATCCATTTAAGCACTTACACAAATGGGTCTTTCTGAAAGGGTCACATTTTTCCCGAGCATAGGTCACTAATGTTATCCACAATCCCCTCGCAATGTATTTATCTAAAATATGAGCAAAATAAATGCACTTTTTAACTGTTTTTTTTTTTTTTTTTACTTTACATCATCTTTGCTTGTAATTGAAAAACGCAATTTGTGTTTGTCCAGCAGGGGTGTGTCAGTTTCTAGGTAGTGGCGTTCACAGAAATCCTGAAATGCCTTATAGCATCTCCTTTTCTATGTGCTCATTCACAAAGAATAGTGGCATCATGCCAAATGAGAGATGAAGCCTGAATTCCTAATGAAAAGGAAAATACCTGTATAGACTGACAAGCGTGTGACGAACAGATGCAGATTGTGTTCCTTCTTGGAACTGCAATGTCATTTAGCTTTTTTTTTTTTTTTTGCCGTCCTCCGCTGCAGGTGAAATTAAATTGTTTGGGGTCTTGCCAGAGCTGCACTCGAGTTTGGAAGTGCCCCCCAGTGCAATGTTGACTCAGAGCAGCCATGATGTGACTCTGCAACCCCTCCACCTTGGAGGCCTGCAGGGGGAGCCCATGGGACCAGGGCTGCACTGCTCCATGTCCATGGACTCTAGTGACCTCAAAACAGACTTCACAGGTAACTGATGGACGATTGATCCGGGAGAGGCACAGAGACTGGTTAAATACTGAAACTGCAGTGTTGCAAATTTTATCATGACTCACTTTGTTAGTTCATACAGTTTGTTGTAACTAAATGTCACTCGTTTGACTGCAAATGAGGATTAAAGCATAGAATGGTTTTCCAAGGCACCGCGTCCATTTGCTATAGTTTATAATTTTAAGATTTTAAGAAATATTTGACAAAAGAACTTTCATTATAAGTTCATATAGTGTTTTGTTGATCTTTTCTCCTCCATAATTGGGCTCCCCTAATTTTGCTAAATTGTACATTAAGCTTAAATATTCCATGGTTTTAATAGAAGACAGGAATGCGCAGAGAGAGAAAAGAGCTGACTTGGTACGTCCTGAGAGACAGCCAGCCCGTTCTTTGTCAGCAGTCATATAAAAAGTAGGTAGTGTAGTCACATGTTGTGTGCATGCAGAGCAGGAGTGTGTCATTGGAGCATGTCCCTCCTGCAGATAATCAGCCAGTGAAGAGGAAGAAGGGTCCGGCCCCCAAGATGCTGGGCAATGAGGTGTGCAGCGTGTGTGGGGACAAGGCCTCGGGCTTCCACTACAACGTGCTGAGCTGCGAGGGCTGCAAGGGCTTCTTCCGCCGCAGCGTCATCAAGAGCGCTCAGTACACCTGCAAGAACAGCGGCAAATGCGAGATGGACATGTACATGCGGCGCAAGTGCCAGCAGTGCCGGCTGCGCAAGTGCCGGGAGGCGGGCATGCTGGAGCAGTGTGAGTGCGCCCCCTGTTGGCTGAAGGCCTGCTCCATCTTCCAGCTGACATTCTTGTATAAGTAGGCATAGGAGGTGGTTTCTGCCTCAGCAGGTCAGCCCTCTGTGTCTGTGACCAGAACGTTGCCGGTTTGAATCCCCTGTTTGACAAAATTGTCACAATTTAGTTGTGCCCTTGAGTGAGACCCTTCATCCCCCAAAATGCTCCAGGGGCGCCAGATCACTGCTCGACCCTGTGCCCTGACATCAAGCTTTGCTCTCAAATGTATATATGTGTGGGTCTCAAAGGACAGCGAGGTGGAATATGCACAAAGAAGCATTCCAGTCTACCTGTATTCATACTTGTCCGAAAAGCAAATAAAGCATTATTTCATTGGTGTACTGGGATGTTACACTGCTCTGCCTATGTGAGCCGATATGTAGAAATACTATTTGCATATTATTTATATTTGTTTCCAGTCGTCTTCCAAGTGCTTATCCTGGTCAGGTGACCCCTGACAGGCATTACACTGTACATGTAGATGGGATGCCAGCGTATTTCAAGGGCATATGCAAACTATGGGCAATTTAGAGTTAGCGTAGCACACCTTTGGACTGTGAGGAAACTCAGATGACTCAGAGAGAACATGCAAACTCTTCAAAAACAGAACGGAGGCGAGATTCAAATCAGCAATCCTGGGGGCGCGAGGTAACTGCGCTACCCACTGAGCCACCATACCGCATTAGGAATATATCTGTTACTCATTTAAAACATAAGTAAAGGCATTATACAACCATTTGGCAGGAATGAAAGCACAGAAGGTGGGTTCACTGAGCACATCATGCTGTGCTTAAACACGCTCTGTTCCCATGACTCAGGTGTCCTCTCAGAGGAGCAGATCAGGCTGAAGAAAATGAAGAAGCAGCACGAGGAAGAGTCAGCCCGTAGCTCTGTCGTCTTGGCCACCCCCACACCGGGGGCCGAGTCAGCCCAGCTACCGCCGCAGCAGCAAGAGATGATTGAGAAGCTTGTGACCATGCAGAAACAATGCAACAGGAGGTCTTTCATAGACCAGCCCAAAGTCACCGTACGTTCGTTCTAATGGCACAGGGCAATTCATACTTGGGCCCACCCTGGGTCTTCATCCCTTGCAGCTGTTTATCAGTTTGGTTTCACTTTGTCTGGCCCCAGCCTTGGCCCCAGAGCCAGGACCCCCTGAACCGGGAGGTGCGGCAGCAGCGATTCGCCCACTTCACAGAGCTGGCCATCATGTCCGTGCAGGAGATCGTGGACTTCGCCAAGCAGCTACCGGGATTCCTGGAGCTGACGCGAGAGGACCAGATCGCCTTGCTCAAGACGTCCACCATCGAGGTGAAGCCCAACACTCTTCTTCTCTGAAGAAGCATATGGCAAGTCGGTTTCTGAACCGCACCCATCAGATTGGTGACGGTGGCATTTTATTTGTAACATTTTTTTATTGGAGGCCTGCCATTTACTGTTCTTCTGCTAAGCCTCTGTTCATTGCCGACTTCCCTTATGTTCTTCTTCTCTTCTGTCACTCACATATATTAAAATACTCTCTTCAGATCATGCTGTTGGAAACCTCGCGAAGGTACAATCCTGATATTGAAAGCATCACCTTTCTGAAGGATTTCAGTTACAATAAGGAGGATTTTGCAAAAGCAGGTTTGCATCAATTACGAAAAAGTTTCCTGTCTGTTAGGATCAGTCTTTAGTACATTAACTTGTATTATTTCCTCCGCTTCAATTTTTTTTAAATTCCCAGAAAATTGAATTTCTGAATGTATTTTCGTATTTTAAGGGCTTCAGTTTGAGTTCATCAACCCCATCTTTGAGTTTTCCAAGGGCATGAATGAGCTGCATCTGGACGAGGCCGAATACGCCTTGCTCATCGCCATCAACATCTTCTCAGCAGGTTGGAAAACTTTTATCCGCTTCTTCCCATCACTGTGCAGATGGCAGGAGGCTGTATGCTTATTGGGACTGCCAAACTGCTGAAAGATATATATGTATACCTGTGTTTGTGAGTAAGAACTGTGAGAACCTTTGGTCGTCTGCAGGCTTTGGTAATTCATGTTTGAATACATAAATATCTCAGCTTTTTGTCATACATAGCAGGGTATTGTACTGGAGGATTCTCTTTAAAGCATCACATCTATGCTGGGGCAACCTTCAGGACACAAGTCCATGTTCTTAATTACTGTGCCACCTCTTGATGTGTTTTACAGACCGTCCTAACGTGCATGACCATGATTTAGTGGAAAGACTCCAGCAGCCCTATGTGGATGCTCTCCACTCTTACATCAGGTTAAAGAGACCTACAGTAAGTACTGGAACTGCTACAGAAAACCTGGGTGTGATAATCACTGGTTCTAAACGTTATTGCTCTTTTTAGTATGAATTGTATTTGTCGCTTTGTGTTCTCAAGAGGATCCTACAGTGTTTAAATCAACTGTCATGCCTCAGTGTAAAACAGAAGGTTTCTGTGCAAGCATCTGGCCCAAGAACTTTTGTATACAAAGTGCTTCCTTTACCAGCCTGCCAGGTGCCGCCATTGCTGCAGCCGTAATAGAAGAATCCAACAAAAGTCAATCCGTCCATGTCTTGCAGGACCACCTGATGTTCCCACGCATGCTGATGAAGCTAGTGAGCCTGCGGACCCTCAGCAGCGTCCATTCAGAGCAGGTCTTTGCCCTGCGTCTCCAGGACAAGAAGCTTCCACCCCTCCTGTCAGAGATCTGGGATGTCCATGAGTGATGGAGTGTCACCATCACATCCTTGGCTTGCCTTGCCTAGGCCACCTTCAGTCCTGTCCTCCAAAATCCTGTCAGGATTGAGGAGTTTGGTCGGAGCGTACACCTCTGTAGGTTTGGATCCCTCCCAGAGACGGATGTGACATTTCCCATACTCTGGGCATTCCTCTGTAACGTTCAGCTCCTGCATCACAACTCCTGGCCATGTACTCCTCTTCACAGAGAAAAAAATCTGAAGGGACAAAGCCAAAGTCACTAATATAAATTTTATTCCACATAATGCAGGTTTTAAGAAATACTCTTACAGATACTGCCTCAGGAAATTGTAGGCTTGTGTTTCTGGCTTCACACTTTTTTTTTTTTTTTAATATAGATATATATGGTCCATCCGGGAAGAATTATGGGGAATTCAGATCAGGGCATGAAATAAAACATTTGGGCTTATGCCATTAAGGAATTCTTTGTTGACTCAGTATAACCTGGCAGCTCTGTACTTACAGTATATTTCAGACTTGACAGCCAGTGTTAATGCTACAATGAATTACATTCAGAAAATGCATCTTTCACTTTACTAAACTAGGGCGCTTAGCAGGGTGTGGCATGCTTAATCATAGAATGCATATTATGTCTCATACTGACAGAATGTTTATGTGGGTAATTAAGTGTTTAATATTGCCCTGCAGGCTAGAGGCAAAGCGTAAAACATTAAAGAATAATGTTGCATAAAAACACACGTATACCTAGACCCAGACAAATACTACTGTATTACACTTACACTTACAACTTTGTCTTCCTCATCGTGAGTCTGCAACTTGTCCTCTGTCCCCCCATGTCATTTAGAGGAGTAAAGAATGTATGGATGCTACAGGGATACCTTTGTATACTTACAATGTGGAAGAGCTGCAGTAAATTCTACCGCTGCTATACCTGAGGCAAGTTTACAAAATAAAACAGAGCATTTCTTTCACATGACCACCTCTTTCTCCGAGCTTTAGCACTTTAACCTTGGGTCTCATCTGTGATATTTTTGGGCGAGTGGGCAGGCGCAATAGTAACCTAAGTGGGGCACTTTGAACAAGTAGCACACAAACATCACAGGTAGCTCTTTGAATAGAGCAGTATTTCTTGCAGTTTAATAAACTTTCCATTTAGGTGCTGCTGTGTGAGACCCAGGGGGGAAATTTTTTAAGTTTTAGTGCAACATTTGCTTTGAGTAATACAATTCTGATTGAGCATTTGAAATGAAATAGATACATTCAGAGCATCAGGGGAAGGATAAAGGTGCTTGTTTAATGTATCAGTTTTTGCTCATTTGGAAAACTGATTCAAAAGTAGATGGAAATAAACCAAGTGCAGGTCTAAGGTACATTTCCTACTACAACCTTGGCAAATCCTGACGCTGTCCCTGGAGTTATCCTCTAACATCAAAATTAAAGTACCTTTCTCTGTTTTCATTCCACTTATTTTGTCAGTAAGTCTAATTTGAAGAATGGTTCACTGACTGGAATATAATACCACACTTGAATTGGACATTTGCTGGTTTATACGGGCTTTCTAATGCACCCATAAATCTTTGTCATACAGTTGTATTGTTCCATGAACAACTGCTTATTTCGCTTGTTTTAAAATGTTTAGGAAGCAAAACTTACTTATATCAGGCTTCGTCATGTCCGGATTGTTATACCAAAACGTTTAAAAGAATATTTCAGAGCTGAAACAATGGTTTCCCTTGTACGTTATGCTATCTGTGTTTAGATTTGTTTTCATTTCTAAAACTGTTGCCTTAATTCCTTTTGTCCTGCTTTTATGTGTAAAATGCTGACAAAAATATGCACAGATGTTTTTTTTTAATTATGAAAGACTATTTTTGCAGAACCTTGTTGAACCGAATGTGTATTAAAATTTGTGTATATGTTTGTTTCTAATTTCAAAGTGATTGAGGAAGTATACAGTTGCCTAGCACGCTAAAAATAAAATGAATAATTTCTTGAATGGGATTCCTTTTCCTGCAGAGAATCATTTATCGGTAGCTAAGTTTTATATTACTGAACTTGTATTATCCTGTTCTACAGTATCAGCCACTAATTTTTGTACGCATTTCAAAATTTGCAATAACTTAATAAACCTTTGAGTCTGATCCTCTTCAGCAAGAATAAATTACGCTGCTTATATGGTTACTGGTTACCCCGCGGTATAAGTCGCCATTGATCAATTAGTTAACCATACACAAAATCAAAATTTACACATGCGAGCACCGTTTCTTCTCGTAAACAATGTCATTAACACAATATTCCCCTAGGGGGAGCTTTTACTTGCGAAAAGAAAATCTAACTTTAATTTCCCAGGCTTTCACCTAATTTGTTTGTTTTATCAAACTCTCCTTACGTATATCTAGGTCGTGGAATACTTAATACCTGCAATATTAGCGTAAATGAAAGCATCTGCAAATAAAATTCATTATAACTTGCAACAGTTGCGGCTCAGCGCTTAATCCACGCTAAAGGTGCAAACGGACTGTACTATCACAAAGGGGGGATATAATACGCGCTGTATGTGCTTGTACAAATGAATCGGCTAGTATATACAGTCCGGTTTCGTTATTATTTAACGTATAGTTCCCGCCACTTCATGCTAACTAATTACAGCTCTACACGATTATACCGACGCCGCAATGGCGAAGAAGGCTGTAGGCGATACGAGGCAGAGAGAAACGCGTAGCCGCGAGATACACGAGTCGCCGTCGACCTCCCCGCTCCGGAAGATAGTGGGATCTTCCCACGCGATGCGGAACTCGACGCGATGACGTGTTAGCGGAGGTGAGAGCTGTCATGCAGCCTGACGGGCTTGTAGTGCAGCATCTCTCCGGCGAGCACAAAGGAGCGGCTCGTATGCCTCCCATAATTAACAAGTACGCCTGGAATATTATTCAGATACCACCATACGTCTTAAGTCCATTATAGTTTACCAGAAAGCCATACAGCCAAATCGGACAGGTAAGTGGACGAGCAAAGAAAGCATTTTTAGAGTAATTAGCAGTATATTGTTGACTCTTCCGTCGTTATTTGTTATATTCAACATACGCATTTTCTCTAGTACCTGTGCATTATAACTAGCGAGGAAGGTATTATTAAAAAGTTCACAGTAGCTGCTGTAACAAGCACAGGGAGCCTCAAAAAAACTTGTAAATAAAAAACGACAAATAAAGCGTCGTTATTAGGTAGGTGTCGTCAGGCAGTCGTGCACTTTCCGACGCGGTTCGTGACAAACCGGCAGGACCTGAGCATCATCACCGCTGCAAGCAGTCAGTAGTGTTTTCCAGAGTTGATAGGCACGCATACGTACTTTCTTCAAAGATAGCTCATTTCTTTTTGAAAACGTAGTTGACCCGTTCCGTTGTTACTCATCCCTGGTTTGGGACACGTGTATCCCACCGGACTGTACACTATTATCTCTCCGGCTAGTGTCACTGTGCTCGCTGCTTGGCTTCTAATGCACCGTGGACGGATGTGCACCGCGTCCCGATGTGTCTCTAAATCCTAACTAGCCCTCCAGCATTGGCGCACATCCATCAGCTGTAGGACAGTTCTGATTCGGGCACATTAATGCTGGGGCCTGTTCGGTCATTTATGCAGTGTGTACGGGTACGCCGTGCTGCTCACTGCGAGCCTTGCAGCTTGAACGTGATCAAACAGATGACAACCTTATAAGCACATGACAAGCCTGGAAGAGTCGCGGCCCGGACTGCAAAATGAATGCCGTTGTGCCGTTTACGTCTTATTACTAATGGTACAGACGTCAATCTAATATTAACGTGGCATCAATAAAGAGACGATGTAGTGTTAAACTAAATCAAATGGGCTGCAGAATGCAGCTGATCCGATGAGGGCCGCACTTGATATGCTTAAATCGCGTTGTCATTGGTGCTTATTTGGTGTAAGTTTTCAAGTGGTGAAAATCCACGCTTTTCGTCTTTGGGCCAGTGTCTTGTGATTACACCGCATAAGCTGTATTGGTGTGAACATGCAATGGGTAATATGATACTGTTCTGTGAAAGCATTGATAAATTACTTTATATGATTTTATTCGCCTCGAACCCAGCTTTGACAGGAGCGTATTTTGAGGTTTAAACTCTGACCACAGGTACTATCTGTGTGCTCCCCTTCTGTTAAAATGATTAAGCACCGGCACCTTGTTTACCTACCAGCTAGCTAAGTTTGTTTTACTTCCCCATATTTCTTTGTTGCTCCCCTCTGTCGGGCTGATGGTATTACAAAGAGTATCCACTGCGAATAATTAAAAATAAACTGAATGAGAGACGGGGCTGTTTGCTCTGCCAATATTCCGCTGTCCGCTTTTGATTGCAAAGGCAATCCCAGAAAATAAGAGGTAATTGGATAGCGCTGCGCTCCCTGTTTTGTGGATCCTGCTGATGGTTCATTGACGTCAGTATGTGCCGGCCTGTTTGCAGGTTGCCTTTATTGCTATTGTAGAAATGATATGCGAAAGTAAATTTATCCTGGAATATTATTAAAAAGTTTATTTTTAGTGCTGCAGTTGACACACACATGTAAAAAAGGACACCTTTCTGTACAGTGCCTTGCAAAAACATTCAGACATCCTTGGCAAAATCTTACTGTTCTTCCCAAATGATGATTTAATTAAAATAATACTCAAAATGAATTATTTGAAATCAACAGTATATGGAGAAAAAAAAAAAAATTTAGACTCAACTTAACGTTTCCCAAAATATTTACACACACTGATGTTAGCAAGCCTTTCAGATATTCACATAATTCTAAGACGGAGGACTTCTAAATTAATGGGGTATCCTAGATGGTAGTATTTTTTTAAATTTTTATTATAATGAACCCGGCAGACCAAGGATATTACATTAATGGGCCCAGTAAGAAGAGTGTAGTTACAGTATTTATGGTGGTTTTTGCTCTAGTGAAATGTTTTTGTAATATATGTAATGAAATTTACTTTTTCCCTTATTATATCTCATTCTCTTTTTCTCTCTCTGTATATGCATTCATACTGGTGTCTGTTACTGATTGTATCAGTCCTTTCAACATTAATATGTTCAAAGACTTGATAAGACTTGAATTACACTTTGATTCGTTAAGATGCTTGGAGGATTACATGTCAGAATATTGAACTGCAGTACAGGCTGTTTAATAGCATTGGTTTTTGTTGCTCAGTTTTCAGTAATATGTTTCATCTGAGAATATTGCTCCCAAAACTCTGCAGTGTCGTGTATATATACTATCAGTTATTGAAATAGCGGATTAAATCGTAACCTGTGCTAGCATTCTTTAGAGGACATGCTGGTGTATCTGCCTCTGGACACTGACTGTCACTCTTCCACTCTAGGATTTAACTTTCATTGACAATAAATCAATAAGATATAATAGTGTATTTCCTGGTTTAGGTTGCATCTCTTTTACTATTTTTACCAATGTATAAAACTGGGTATTTTAATTATCAAAGATGCTCCTAGGTGCTACAGCTGGACCTCTAGGATGTGAGCTGATGACCTTCTTGGTTGCAACAATGTGGCCTTAATCAATGCACTACATACTGTCCATGCAATTGTGCGGTCATTATTTCAGGCCCAATGCAGGCTCTTCAGTGCAGTAATACTGCAGGACTCCCAACAAGATTTGGGCTTCATGTAGAAATATCCTGAAGGACCCACCGTAATGAAGGTGATTATCAGGAAGCAGTTGAGGAGTGAATGGGAAGAGGGAATGGGTCCCAGATATTCTTAGCTCATGGTTGGTGGCAGGTATTTTGGTAATAACTGTTTCACAGGCTTTTATACATGTATAATTGAACAGAAGTCTCTGGTAAAGGTTCTCTGTGAAGAGAAACTTTATATTTTTTTACAATATTTTACCAGAACTTTTTTTTTTTTCTTTTCTAAAAGGAAAATTGTTTCCCAGGGTCCCTTCATTAACCTAAAAACAGACTGATGTAATATTTTCCAGCAGTCCATTAAACAGAGGGCTCGTCGTGTCTTCATCTCCTGTGCTAAATGGATTTTTGTAGCTTTATGGTTTTGACATCTCCAATTAAATTTCATATAAAGTATGTCATGGGGGCATGGTGACTAAGAGGGAATAGATGTGTATGTGTCCAGGGTGTAGCCCTGCCTTGTGTCCTATGCTGCCTGGGATTGGCTCCAGACCTCCTCCCGATTTTGTCTGTAGTCTACATGTACAGTATGTGCCCAGTCATGCACTAGCATTCTACCTTTTCCCCACAACCCTGACTGGGAGATGGATGAATGAAGCATGCCTTAATTATTCCTATTGTTGTATGATGATGGTGGTTCAATTACATTAAGGTT
>JAODKC010000021.1:19933884-19958213 GCA_026777985.1 Mormyrops attenuatus | reverse complement strand
TGGGAGATGGATGAATGAAGCATGCCTTAATTATTCCTATTGTTGTATGATGATGGTGGTTCAATTACATTAAGGTTATACAATATTATAAGGGTAACATTATTCCTTAATAGCCTCGGTTTTATGAAGTTTTTATAGAAGTTCCCAGTCCACCTTGCAGGGGTGGCTTTGATATACTTTGCATTTGACTCTCTCCTTGTCATACTGTCTAAGGGGACTTTGTAACTGCTATCCATTTTTTATGCAGCTTTGAATTATTAAAGCGAATAAGAGCCAGACCACAACCTGGTTGCTGTGGGTTTATGGTAGAGCTGTTGAATGTCACTTGTCACTCCGGAGGAAAGAGCTTTGCAAAAAAATATTTTCCGGAGCCATATTGAAATAAATTATTGAGTGATACCATTTAACAGGTACACCAGTGATATTTCATGTAGCTGAACATTTTTTCTCGTTAACGCCAAACTTTTGCATGTAAATGGTGAAATTATGTTCCATTTAGTGAGACTAGGACAGTGGTGGGCAGGGTTCCGCTAATCCGCTAATTGATTGAAGATAAAGTTAGCAGATTAGCGTTTCATCTAACTTTTAAAACTGTTAGCGGACCAATTAGCTTCCGCTAACTATAAATACACTCATTTTCTTGCAGGTAAAGTGAATAAAGTTTAACAGACAAAACACTTTTGTAAACCCTATAATCACACATATTTCTTCTGTTGTGAACGTGTCTGCTGCAGTCTATCTGGCTTGCTGTTGGCCGATTACATGTAAACACAAGGTGTGTTTGGTCAAAGCTTGTCGGATTTAAGGTAGTCTGGGTTAAATGTAAGTAAACAAATATAAAGTCCATTCAAACTGGGGTACCCTGAGCTAAGTGGAGAACAGGGGCTTGAATCATGACACTGGATTTCTTGCTTAGTCAGATAACTTGTTGGATTTAAGGACCCCCAGTTTAAATGGACTTTATCTTCCTTCACTTCTATTTAGCCCAGACTACCTATAATACAATAAGGTAGCTGGCTAAAAAAGAAAATCTGCTTCATGATTAGGGCTGGGACGATTATTCGACGTAATCGACAATGCCGATTCTAAAAAATGCGTCGACGTGTAAACCTACGTAAATGTTTTGTAACTGCAATGCACTCAGTGATAAGCTAAACGCATTGTAAGGGAAAGTACTTTATCCCTTCGGGAGCACGTTAACGCTGTCTTTCTAAGAATCGCGCAATAAAACAGTCGGCTAATAACTGAACTTTACTGTCCACCTGATGATCTCTTCGCCGCTTGAGAGCTACAATATTTTATTTATTTGACCTGTGGCGTGGTTTTCGTTTACAATACAAAGTTATTCCGCTAATAAGCTGGCTAGTTGTTTCACTGGCACTGTTAAAACCTATATCAATGATAGACTGCACTGGCCAATCATGTAACGGTTGTCTCATTAATGAGACATCTCCTACCACCCTGCAAAAAAGGAAATTTGCCGCCTACCCACGCAGGAGGCAACATGGCTGCGTCTACCAGCAACCGCTGGAGAAATGTGCAGCAAAAAAGGCTCGCGCGCGGTCTTCCAAAGTTTGGGAATACTTCAGTCATGACACCTTTTCTGCACCTCTACTGTAGCTGACGTTAATGACGCTGTTTCAGCTGTTTTATATTTTCTGTATACTTACTCTGTCTAGATTAATCGTTTAAAGAATAATCGTGTGGGACAGCACTATTCATGATGCAGGTCCCCTGTTGTAGTTTCCGGATTCTGATTGACAGAGCTTTAGACCAATACAGAGCCGAGACCCTCCTTCCTAGTTTGTTGAAGAACGGCACTGTGTTTATAGTCCCCAAGTGGCTTCACTGGGGGCAAAATGCATGCATGGGCCAGTTACGAAACAGGGCTTCTCCAACAAAAATTCTTATATCTTGCAAATGGAATATCATAGAAAGAAAATTTCAGTGCCGATTTATACTGGATACTCTACAGAATCCAAGTCCCAAATATGTGCTGGCAATCACTCTAATCTGACAGATGGGGCTTCAGTGTTGAACAGGTTAAAATTTTAGGTCTGTTTTTAAGAGTTTTCGAGCCAAAAACCAATCCAAAACTAAACTGATGTAATAAAAGTTAGCGGGTAGCGGTTATCGTTAGCTTCCGCTACATTTTTGTTGTTTTCGATTATCAAACTGAACTTTTCAGTTAGTTGTGTCCACCACTAGATTTGGATCTGTCCAGTGATACAAGTAATGTCAAAATGAATGTGTGGTAGAGTGATTTTTTCCATTGGGTCCTTGAGCAATGCTTTTAACCTTCAGTTGCTCCATGTCATTTTGGATAACATCTGTTAAATGCGTAAAATGTAAATAAGCAGTCTCGTTAGGAGAGCATCTTCCTCTTTGCAGCCAGTCCACATTGTTCTTCTCTTACAATAGTAGAACTCTACCTTATGAAAAGAAAGTAACCTTGGTCTCTTAAAGTCTTCTGGCATTGGCAAGATATTTTTGCAGAATATCCTTGGCTCATAATGGCGGTTACACTGGCTCTGTAAACTCCAGCTCTAGGTTTCCATGGGCACGTGTACTATGTCTAGTATCTTGCCAGGACTGAGGCCTGGTGGCTGAGAGCAGGTGTAGAGTAAACAAATGTGCCCCCTGGGGAGTCTGCTGGAGGTCCTAGGGGAAGGCTAAGTCGGCTAATCAATGGAAGCCTGGGGCTTGGAGCTTTGTTGCTATAATAGCTTAATCAGTTTTGCTGTATTGGGGGGAGGGCTGATTCCTGTCCCTGGCGGGAGCCCCCTTCCCTTGAGTATGATCAACGGATGGAAACGATTGTCTTGGTAAATGTCCAGCTTGAAAAATGGGAAAACGCAACAGCAAGTACCTAAGGTGCTTTGGATTGAAAAATTCAGTTAAGAAATCCGGCATCAGATGTGTTTCTCTCCTTCATGTTCCAGAATTTTGACAGTGAACCTCGTTGGTCCTTTGAAGGGGCATGAGAATTTGTCGACAGCTGCCTGTATGCGATAAGCCCTTCAGCATCTTGTAATATTGATATTGAAGGAATGACGCCTTGTGTTAAGTCTATGAAAATGAACTGTTACGTTTGTGTGTTATAAAAATTTAATAAGACTGGTGATATTAGGTATTACCGAATTTGCAGGCATAGTTACATGTTAGAGAGCAGTTAGACACTGGTATGATAAACAAGGTTCTCCATGCAAAGTTGTACCAACCTTACCTTTTAACTACTCATTGGTACAAAGGGAAAGCTGATTCTTTTTTTTTTTTATATATACAAATGCAACATTGATTGTCTTTGCATATTATCAATATACATTTCATCCATATTGTATTGGATCCCTGAAGCTCATTTTGTTAATAGTAGTTATGCATATAAAATTTCTTTTCTTTAATGAAGTTGCCTCTCTCAAAGACTTGGTGTCAAATCCATAAAACATCAAATAAATAAGTATAATAGTAAGTTTGTGATTGTTCAGGTCTTCTTGGATTGTTGGCGCAATTGTTGTTTTGGCCACTGGAGGCAGTTGATTCTTGAAGACTTATTTACTTACATAAGCAGGATTAGCATGGTCAGCATCAACAATGGCTTTTTCTCCCCCCGCCTGTGCTCATGTTTGGGTCAGCATGTTTAGATAAAAATAGCCCTCACTGCTGGGCCAGTGAAGAAAGCAGATTGAGTTGCTACAGCAACCAAGCAGAATCAGATTATCTTGGGGTTTATGGGAGAGATTGCATCTGGTGATTGGGGAGGAGAGATGTGAGTCAGGAGGGAGGGTGTCTCTGGGGTCTGTTCCAGTCACCAGTGACTGATGGTGTTGACCAGCTGGTCATATGGTTTCCAAGCTGACCCCTGCACAGTAAGTTGGAGCTTGAAACATAGTGGATGCCCTTGACCTAAATGTAATAAGATTTCTAATTCCCAGAATTCAAAGCAGTATGAGAAAAGTGATATATCTTGGGGATTCCTGAAGTGCTATGTGATTGGACCATTTTCCTAACCTTGTTACATACTTTGAGCTATTTGAATGCTTCCTCTCCAGGCAGTTACCTTATGAGGGATGTGTGAATAGCAGGATTGGCAGAAGGCGTGATGAGAGGAACATTAGTGATGGGTGGTGAGTGGCTCAGCAAGCTAAGACTCTGTGCCTGTGATTGGAAAGGTCGCCGGCTCAAGCCCCGCCTCGGATGAGGCCCTTACCCCCCAGCTCCAGGGGTGCCGTACATTGGCTGACCCTGCGCTGTGACCCCCAAGCTATGGAGAGCAAGCCAGGACAGGCGAAGAGAAGAATTCCAGTCTACCTGTACTTGTGCAAATGGCAAATGAAGGATTTATCTTTATATTTACCTTAGTGTGAAAAGAGTGCGCACTGTAAGACTGTTGGAATCATTAATGCGTCATGTTGGGAGATGGTGGGAGATGTTGGGAGATGGTGTGACAGTATTTTTTTATACTTCTCTCTGTTAAAGACGGCATTCTCTACTTACTCATAGCTTGACACCTGTCATCATTATTAACATCTTCATGGTGATCAGCATTATATCACGAATTATTGTAGTTTAACTTAGTCACCCGTTACTCCAACTTTGTTCTATTCTAGGGGAGTCATGCCACTACAGAGATACTTTTCAAATGCTTTGTAACATACACCCACAACCCACCTGTTTTTTTCTCTCTTTTTCATGGGTAAAGACTTTTTGTTGAAGAACAGCTCTTTGCTGTTCGTCATACAGCATGTGTCTTATGAGGACTAGCTTGTGTGAGTCAGATCGAGAACCTCTTCAGTCACATGAGTCATGAAGTGTAGTGAGGCAATAAAATTAATTTCAATTTTTGTCACAATCATAATAAAAAGATCGGAAAATACCCTGTAACAATATCAGCAAATGATGTGGTGGCAGCAATGATAATAATAGGTCATAAGTATAGTTCTACTGACAGTTTGGAAAATGATGTTTTATAGTATAAATAAGTTAAACTTTTCTTGATAAGATCAAAGCTAGCCTACTCATGGTGGGTGCATGTTTGTGTGAGTTATTGTGCATGGCATACTTCTGTAGTTATCTTTAAAAAGTGTGGTTTTTCTGCATGGTCCAGTATGCAGCATAGTTCAAATGTCAGGTATTGTAATGTTCCTGAACATAAATGGTGATATAAATGTGATTTGACATGTTGGATTTGACATCCAAGTCATTAACGTTGAACACCGACACATTTATCCTGCAACTGTCATGACCAGATGGGGGGGGGGACAAATCAAAGTCTTCTGTGTTTTGTGGACTGGATCTCTGAAGCGTGGCTGAATGAAGCCAAAGGGATTGGGAAAGTTTGGCGTATCGTAGAGCCAGGACGCCAGGTGTCTTCTTAGAGGCTCATCTCTTGCTTACATCCGTAAATAACGTCGTTCTACATGAAAATTGAACATCCATTCACTTTCCATAGCTGAACACTCAGGATGGGATGCCAGTTCACCATCAGATGTGCGTTTGCACGCAGAACTGCACACTAAGGGCTGTCTTTAAGCTTTTAGAGCACCTGTTCACTCAGCGACAGGTTTCACGGTTATTATTACATTAAGTAATAATGCACAAACTGAAATAATTTTACCAAGTTTTATATTGTCAACCACAAATAGAGTTAGCAGCACTATGCACTTTTTGTTTGTGCAAACATTAAAATAATAAAAGCTAATACCTTATGTAAACGCATGAAAACCGAATCAAATGCACATCAACATTAAAAATCTCCAGAGTACTAACACTGCCTTCCTCCACGTTTTCTCTGACACAGAACAAAGCCATGTAGCATTGCTGCACCAACTCACCTGTGTCTGGGAGACTGTGATTAAGTTTTCTTGGTACTGGACAGTATTTAACATGAATGGAATCGGTTTCAAAATGCGGTGATTAACCACGGTTTCAATGATAATTAAAATCTGAAACCTTAATACTAACTGTTAGGAATTTTACTGAAAAACTGGTAACAATTTCATCTGAACTCAACACACGCACAGTCAGAAGGTGGGAGCTGAATCCCCAGACTTGGAGGTTTGAAGCGGCAGTAGGACCCTCCAAGCGACTCTCCCTTCCGAATGATTATTAAATAATGACAACAAAAACCCTGAACTTAGCCAGCACCTTCATGTGTTGATTTTTTTTTTTTCATCAATATAAAAATCAATATAAATTTGGTTTAGGCCACAGCTCTCCTGTTCTGTTTATGAATGTTATATATTTCTTGTGTTTGGGCCTTTTTGCTGGCTTCACTTTACAAATGTCGATTTGTTTTTGCATTTATAGCCAAACCTCTATGCTTTAAATGGGGACGTGTTACTTTGAATTTATTTTTAATATCGGTGTAGAACTTGTATTTTTCTGGTATGGTGTATGCATGTATGCATGCATGTACTGTATGAATGAATGAATGAATGAATGAATGAATATTCCTGTTTTTTATTTTAATTGTCTCAATTCCCTAATCAGATTTGTTTGTGCTCTTGCCTCAGAACAATGAACAATAAAAAGAGATTGTTATGGAATGGAATGGTGGCTGTTGGTGTTATATAACAGTGAAAACAAGTGTGTTCAGTCTGGATAATCTAGAAACATGAAGGTGATTTCAAAATCTTATTGTTTCTGGAGGGCAGGTCTTCCTGCTTCCTGAGAATAAATGTTCTTTATGTGCGTATTTGAAGATGTGACATGTTCTGACAGAGCATATTTCATCTTTAATTTATAAATGTTCGGCCATCTCTTGATTGTGTTGTAAGTATTGCATCGTAACTGAAGCCTTGAAAACAGGAGAAGAAGCAGTAAAGAATAATCAAAAATTTTAGGATTTTTTTGTGACTGATATTCGCCTTAGATATAGTAGGGGGGGGAAATGCTCATCTTTGCTTGTACATGAATAATAAACGAAGCCCCCCACCCCCAGTGCTTGCTCTGTTTAGGATCCAGGCCTTGACGCTGTTTTGGATAAATGGTCATAGAATATGGATGGATAAATTCAAAGCTAGACAATTAATTTGGAGTTGATTTGATTTGCAGTGGGGAAAACTAAAACGAACTTGGCTGAATATGAAGAGGCTCGCTTCGGCTGTTGTAGAGCTTACTAAATACTCTTTAGTAAAACTTGCCCTTTTTATGTTATACGGAAAGTGTAGATTGTGATTTCTTCGGCAAAATGACTAATTCTGATAGGATGAGTTTATTTTTTTCCATTTATATAAACTTTGATTGGAACACAGTGTTGCGAGAATATTGAAGCAGTTTTCTTATTTTCCGGCCCTGCTGTCTTGCTTTCAAAGTAACCTGCCTCTCAATTATACAGTATGTCACCAGCCATAACACTACTTATATTCAATTTCCTCCCTGTCAATTTGTTATTTATATTAGCTGCTGCTGAAGCGAGTCAAGAGAAAGATTGTGTTCCTTTGCGATGCAGACATTTAAGAGTGCAGCTAGCAGCTGCATAATTTCAGATGGGGATTGATGAGATTCAGTCCATTAAACTTTCTCCGAGTGACTCCCCTTGGTATTGTATGACATAATGCCTTTAGCGTTTGTGTTTTTCCACTCTAGTTTGATGTAAAGCCTTTAAAGCTAAGGCCATAGAGTCCTGCTCAGACTGTCATGTGTTTTGGCCTGGTAGCTCTACCAGCTGTTTCTGTGCCTGGGGACACTGTGTGGCTTATTGGGTTAAGACACCGTGCCTGCTATCAGAAAGTTGCTGGGTCAAATCCCTGGGTTGATGGAGTGGTGTCTCCATTGTGCCCCTGTGCAAGGCTCTTAATCAGAAATTGCTCCCAGGACTGTTTGTTTGTTCTGTTTGGTTCTGCTTTTTTAAAAAAATAATATTGATTGTGTAATAAAGGCTGTTTCTCTAACTTTGTGTGTGTGAGATATTACTGCCACACCCCCCTCCCCCCCTGCAAATGTTCCTGTTCACCAAGCAGCTGATGGAACGTGTGACGTCACATGATGGTCCACCTTTTGACCTTGTCTCTTATTATTGGAGGGGAAGTTCTAGTCACGATGTTAGAAATGTGAGTCTGGTGTGGGCCTCAGGATGCTAACTAACCACACTGACAACTCAAACTCTTCTGGTGTGCTGTCCTCACTCTTGCTACTCAATTAATTAAAGTGGAGCTGTAGAAATATGTGCATTCATTACCTTGAGGTGCTATTCCATACTTGACGTTATGCTTTTTTCCTGTAAAACGGGTTTTAATGTTTTCCTTCCAGGAAATAGTGCTTTGAAGTGCTTAAGGTCACTTCTTCAGTGGTCGACCTCCGTTCTTAGGAATACAGTGATGGTATGCTCTGTGGTAATGTACGTGCCTGAGTGGAGGAAGACCCCAAAATGATGTACCCGCTGGGCTGCGGACGTGTCCTTGAGAACGGGCACCTGGTGGTCTTCTTGCACACCTTTGGGAAGCATGTTCAGACGACAGGGTCTTCAAAAACGCATACTATCCTCGGTTAAAAGAAAAGCGATATAATCTGTGGATAGTGGGCTAAAATGAACGCATGTGAGAATGCATATTGCAATGCACGTCGGGTGGTATTCTGTTCATACGGCTCTCGATGCCTGTCGGTACATCTTCGCGGGGCTGAAGGGCCTGTGTACCAGGCGTCCACATGTAGGTGGGGAGGTTGCCAGTTTTGCTGGCATTGTTACCCTGGGCCCTTTAGCTGCCTTCACTGTTTTCATGGGCACTGCCACTCCAGGAAAGGGGGGGAGGGTCGTGGAATTTTCTACCAGTGGTGATTTTTTGGGTCCGTTGCAAAAAGGAAGGGTTCCTATGCAGGAAACTAAACATATTAGATGAATTTGTCTTCCACCTATTCTGCCTAGCCATTGTAGTGTGACGGCCAGCATCTGTTTTATTAAGCTAGAGATGAGGATGACTTCATTACATTACAGATGATATTTTTTTCCCCCACAAGCAAAGTAAAAAAATTAACTTTTTGTTCCTGTCTTTCTTTCAACATTTCAGATATTTCACAACGGAGAGTTTGCTGGACTTCAGAATGGTTTTAACATCGTGCATTTCTGGGCTATGAGATACGGCAAAGGTGCATCTCCATGACTGGATACATTGTTCTGCGATGACTTAAAAAAGGAGAAGGAAATGGAGAAAAAGAAACCATGTTCCCGGCTGCTGGACTACCTGGTGGTGGTAGGGGCCAGGTGAGTTCTGCTGCTGGCTTCATTATTTTAAGAACTGGAATTCTATTCTTGTAGAATCCAGACCTGAACAATAAACGGAATATCCCACAGTCTCTGCAAAAAGGAATATGTTTATTGGCATACTTGGTATTGAATAGTTTTAAAGGGCTTTCACTTTCTGATCAGATTGAAATGCTTGAAATGTTTAGAGGTATAAAGCCTGACATTTAAAATTCTCAGTTCTAATTTTCAATTCATTCTGAACAACAACAAATAAAGAGGAGAGAAATATTGGTGAACTTACTATATTGAAGGTTATACATTTGCAAGTATCAGTTATTACACAAATAATTTGTATCACAATACCTTTGTACTTTTGATTTTATCAGTTCTAGCTCAAGGGGATATAAATGCTGGAAAATGTGAGTTACTGTGTTTTACTGCCTTGTAATGCAATCCATATTAATAATCTGAACTAATCTGGCCTCACTAATCTGTACTCTTCGTTCTTGATTTTGCTGAGATTTTTAAAATGTCCAGTACTAATTTAAGCTTGTGTAGCACTCTGTCTTTAGAGTGATCCTTTGATTGTAATTTGACATGAAATGACATGAAATTGGTTGAAAATGTCCCTTTTCCTAAAATGACCATTGCGTACTGCTAGTTTTTTTTTGTAAAATTTGCTTTTCAATATTGTCAGTAGTTTAGATACTCAGGAAAGTAGTGCTAAGCTAGGTCAGCACTCTGCTTTTTAGATCAGCAGTAATTTGTACTGGCCGGTGGGCCCTATCTGAGGCTATGTCGTAATTTTTTTTTTTTTTTTAAGGTGCTAAAATTTTGTTACAGCAGTTTGTAAAAGAACGGATCTGCATCCGCACTACCGTTATCACTAGCGTTTGGAAAAAAACTGCATTCATACTGCTCCGTGTAAAAGGCAAATGACATAGCTTACGACTACACAAATAATTAGCTTTAGCATTTGTGTAATTGTATATGAGTTGTTGTCAGTGTAGATATTTTTAATTAGCACATTTAGCCAAATCATTTTATTATATATTTTTAGAAGTGGCACACTTTATGTGCATGTTCAAAACAACATATGCCAGGTAGCGACTACTGTACATCCTCAATGTTCACATGTGGCTTACTTCCATGAAAACAAAGGAAAAACATTTTTCATTCCCGTGAAGAATAACCAATTAGGGAAAGAGACACTGAAATGAAGAGAACTAATCAGAAAACGGTCACAAGTACGAACCAACCAGAGCTGACTGATATATGCATAACAAAATTTTTACATTTATGAGCGTCCGCACTAATGCGTTTACAGAAAGATTAGTTGTCGGACAGTGCTGAAAATGTTCTCTACTTCTGGGGAAAAGAAGATCTGTGGTAGTGTGGATGGAAGGCTAAATCGGGAAAAAAAAAATTTGCATTACTGAACGAAAATATATTAGTGCGGACGTACCCTGAATCGCTGCGTTGTTTATTTCTGGTGTGCAGGCAGCCCAGCAGTGACAGCGTGGCTCAGACCCCCCAGCTCCTGAGACGCTACCCCCTGGAGGACCACGCTGACTTCGCCCTGCCCCCCGACGTTGTCTTTTTCTGCCAGCCAGAAGGTTGCCTGAGCATGCGGCAGAAGCGCATGAGCCTGCGCGATGACACCTCCTTCGTGTTCATGCTCACCGACAAGGACTCCGGAGTCACTCGCTATGGCATCTGTGTCAACTTCTACCGCTCCTTCCAGAGGTGCTTCCGCAAAGCGGACAGAGCTGAGGGCCATCGCGGCCGCGAGAAGTGCCCCAAGGGGGCCTCCGGGCCACCGGATGGTGCCAAAGCTGGACACAAAGGCGAGGTCACAGAGAGTGGTGCGCTGCCTCTGGGTGCCGAGCCTGGCCAGGGCAAACAGAGATCCAGGATGGGCTCAAAAAGCCGCAACAGCACCCTCACCTCCCTGTGCATAGTCAGCCACTACCCCTTCTTCTCCACCTTCAGGGAGTGCCTTTACATCCTCAAGAGGCTGGTGGACTGCTGCAGTGAGCGGCTTTCCAAGAAGGCTGGCATCCCCAAGGCCATTCAGAGGTGAGCTCCCCTGGTCACTGTTCAGCTCTGGTGTAGTCTGGGGGGTGGCAGTTTATTCTGGGGTGGGGGTCAATGACCCGTCTCAAAGCAATCTCCCTCCTTGTTCTGCCTATTGTCTATACGAAGTCGAAGACCAAAACAATTTTTCATTTAGCAGACACTATTATCCCAAGCAGGGTCAGTCAGTCCCTGGAGCAATTAGGAGTTAAGAGCCTTGCTCAAGGGCCCAATGGTTAAATCAGTCTGCCAACCCTGGGATTTGAACTAGTGACCTTCTGATGTCAGGCATTGCATCCAAACCCACCGAGCCACACACCTCCCACAATATCTGATTTAGCAGAGTGGGGTTTCACCTCTTCTCTAGAATTTGATTATAGCTTAATTGTTTCCTATTTTTAGCAATCCAATTCGTATCAAAATCTTAAGAAAACATTCTTGCATGATTAATGCATCACATGATTAGATTATCTTCATGCTATATGCTAAATTTATATGGATCATTTCTTATGGGCTGTTCCTACTTGATTGACCCGGTCTTAATCCTACGCTACTGCAATGTCAGGGTAGCCAAGCGACTTTGCATGATTACCAAACAGGACACAGCAGTGGGTTTTCTGGAAAACAGTGGTTTCCCTACCTGGGGATAAGTAATTGGACTCACAGATCAGGCTCACAGATCGGCTTCAGCGTTTCTATGGTTACCTGGAGGAGAAATGCATTTATTGTGGAGTATCAGGTTGGGAACAGATGCCTGGGAAGACTTGGCTATGGAGTCGGTCCTGGGCTTCATCATTATGAATGTATGCACTGAACAGGGGGATAAATTCTCTTGGGGAATCTATGCAAAATGATGCGCAGCTTAATGTATCTGGATGTAGAATGTTCCACCAAGTGGTGTTATTCTCTGGGCTTTGTCTTGAATTAATTTTAAAATGACAGTAAAAGGCAGTGAATTAAAGCATTTGTGAAATCATGTTGGCGTGCAGAGTAGCAGACTCCTCGGTCTGCCAAATTACTGTTAGCATCCCTTATTTCTCCACATCTCATGGACTCTGGTCTGCATGTGACCGCAGTCTGACCCCATCCCTGTGGCTCTTGCTTTGAAGTAGGAGAGGAAACTAAAACCTGCCAGTGGAAGATATCATTTGCTCTGCAGTGACACTAATGACACGCCCTCTGGCTCTCCCCACATGACCTGTAATTTCAGCTTGGCCAATAGGAAATCTTTTCTGTCAATGATTGATGTCCTTTGTGCTTTGGTGACTGACCAAGCAGAAAATAACAAAACATTTGGCAATGACTCGCATCCCATAAGATAAAGGACCTCACGCCCAGACCCCAGTTGTGGTAGGACCCCACAATATGTTTGTCCTCCTGGGGATTCAGACTGATTTACCTACTGGTAACATGATCCAGGCTTAATTTTTATCTGTCACTCAGCCAGAAATGGCAAATATTGACCAGTTTTATGTTACACAATCAAATTAGTTCTCCTCTTGATTCATACGTTTTTCTGGAATAATTTTATAGTTATCCAATTCGTAAAACAACAACAACACGAAATGCCTGCCGTTTGCCATATTTTATCTTTATGGCAATAGAAATGGTTAATGCTTAATAATACTTAATATTTGTTGTTGTCGTTAGATGCCTGAGATATAATTTTGAGGCAGAATTATTAACAAGTCATTCTTGCTTTCAGTCTCTGGTGATGCGTCTTCGTTCATAGTCCTTTGGGAAGGGACATTAACAAGGGAAATTAAGATAGATGTTAGACAGTCAAAGTCTGTCTCTCGTTAAGTACAGCATAGATATAGAATCTTAATTTAAAAATTAATATAAACATATCCATTTCCTCTATCCTTGGTACGGAAATGCCCTCAGCCTGCGGTTGATACTACTTTTGTAACTGCAATGATTTCTCCGTGATTTTGGTGAGCTGTAATATGATTTAGTAGAAAATAAGCTTTTATCTAAAGCCAAAGGGGAATATGTTCTGTTCTTTCTGTTGGTCAGTTTTGTGCCATGAAAGTGATGTCTTCCTGTAATAAATATTATAATGAAATATATTATAGCAGGATGTAAGCCACCTGTGCCTACTGCACCCCCATCTGCTTCATGTTGTACCTAATCATTAGGATATAATGCCTGAAATATTAATTTAAAATGCTGAGTAATTCTGAGTCTCTCCTGCCCTGAAGGGTATGCGAGCTGCGCTTGAGATGCATGGGGGGTGTCACTGTCTGGTCTGTCCGGTGTCCCCTGCCGCAGGGACACGATGTGGCGCGTGTTCACCGGTGCCCTGACGCTGGAGGAGAGCAGCGGCGTGCTGCTGCAGGACCTTCGCGAGATTGAGGCCTGGTTGTACCGACTGCTGCGTGCCCCCGTGCCGATGGCGGGCCAGCAGCGCGTGGACGTGGAGGTGCTGCCCCGTGACATGCAGCCTGCTCTCACCTTCGCCCTGCCCGACTCGTCCCGCTTTACCATGGTGGACTTTCCCTTGCACCTACCCCTGGAGCTGCTGGGTGTGGATGCCTGCCTGCAGGTGCTCACCTGCATCCTGCTGGAGCATAAGGTAGCCCCGCCTCCTGGCTGCCGCCCATTGGCCCTATCTTTGGCTCCACCTACTGCTATTCTTATTTGTCCTTAGGTCCCCGAACAATACTAAATAAAATATGATTGCAATGCTGCATTTTACAGTAGTTCACCCTTTATAAACACACAAACACACACACACAGGTTTGTAATTATATCTTTATGGGGACTCCTCATCCATTTCTATGGGGAAAACTCTAATCCCAACATGACGACCTTAACCCCTACCCAGCCCAAACCTTAACCATAAGTAATCAAACAAAATACAAGACTTTTGGCTTTTTTAGTTTTTGATTGCAGTCACAGATCTTTGTGGGGACCTGAAAAATCGTCCCCACAATGTCAAAATAACAGGTTTTTATTACATTGTGGGGAACGTTTGGTCCCCACAATGTAATATAAACATAATCCACACACACACACACTGGCAATTAAGATATTCTATTCTCTGTATTCATATCCACACTGTTACTTCAGTTGTACTGCAAAGTCATCTAAACCAAAGGAAAAATATTTTCAACATAAATATCAAGCTTAAAACCTTGTTCTTTTCTGCCTTAAATGCAGATAGAGCCCCCAAGTGGTAAAGTCATGGCACTGGAAGCATGTCAGGCATTTTAAGCGGCTGTAATCTCAGCCGTTGCAGTTATCAGGTCATTTGAAAAGCTTGTGGTTGTGCTTAGTAATCAGTGTGGTACTGAGTCTATGTGTCAGGGCTTCACCAGGCATCTGAAGCATGCTGCTTGTGAGTTTGGTCTTTTAATAACACGGAAGGCCGCTTTTCATTTGAAGTTACTGCCTGTATGACTACAGCATGTAATATGATACTGAGTATCCATCCAGGCTCATGTTGGAGTACATTGACACTTCATCGTGGGTAAAGATGCAGTAAAGGACAGACTCCTGTGTTTTATTTTGACAGAATTGCCAGCTCTTGACTTGCGTAAAACCGACTTAAGTAAATCTGGATTTGTGCAAAAAATTTCTGCGATTAGAGAGTTTACGAAAGCGCTAATGAAAAAACATGGGCCTGTAAGTAAATTTACGCTTTACCCTTTGGTATATGAGGGTAAATCCGTAAAATTTTACTTACTTTAGGGTTTGTGGAACAGACTACTTGTGTCATTTGAGAACTGCCTCTGTGTGGATTTCCATGATCTACCACTCGCAATGTCAGACTTTTGCTGCGGGACCTGACCCCAATGGTGACCTCAGGCCATCGTCTTTGCTCTTCCCACAGGTGGTCCTCCAATCCCGCGACTACAATGCCCTGTCCATGAGCGTCATGGCCTTAGTCGCCATGATCTACCCAATGGAGTACATGTTTCCTGTCATCCCGCTGCTGCCCACTTGTATGGCCTCTGCTGAGCAGGTACATTCTCCAGCGCCCCCTATTGGCTGCTGTGTGAATGTGTGCAGAGTGTCACCTGGGTTCAGTAAGTCCAGTAAGAGATACATGACAACTCCCCGACCTTGAAGAAATTGTATGCTAACCGCTGCTACCAGAAGGCCCTCAGCATCACTGAAGACTCTTCCTACCCTGGTTATCTATTACTCGGGAAATTTTACAGGCAGACCTGTTTTTCTTCAGATTGAAAGTGGCAACCATTACAGGAGACTCGGGGACATTTTGTCAGGGGGCGCGGAATTTCAAGCTACTCCCCTGTAATAGATGTATCAGCCTCACGCCAATGTGCTGTAGGGTCCATGGATCTGGTTACTATACAATCTGCTAACTTCAACCCTTTGACATGTTGCACTGTTACCATTTTGCATTGTCTCACACTTCTTGTAATTTATTTATCTTTGTGTGTATCCGTGTGTGTCTCTTTTTCGTCCTTGTCTGTGCATACAGTATATGCTGTGTTGCTGGCTGACGTGCTGCTGGCTGACATTAAAGATTCTTATCTTCTCTTCATCTTGATGTCCTCTTTTCAGCTTCTCCTTGCCCCCACCCCATATATCATTGGGGTTCCAGCCAGCTTTTTCCTGTACAAATCGGACTTCAAGATGCCAGATGATGTGTGGCTGGTGGACCTGGACTGCAATAAGGTCGGTGCTCTTGCGCCTCTCAGTCACCCACTCCTATCATCATCCCCTGGGTCAGCACATCTCTCTTGCAGTACCTTAATCAAAAGGCCACCAGTGTACACACTTTGTACGGCTCTTTGGAGACTCCATTCACAGCATCAGGGCTCTCCTGGGTTTTCTGAGATGAATAAAAGCATCGGATGAATAAGAAGCAGCGAGGAGCTGATAAATATGAGTGCAGGCCCTGAGCGGCAGTAGGATTTGCCCAGGATTTTGCTCTGCTCTTGGCCGGCTTCAGAGTGGCCGGATGCCAGCTGGGTTTTCCAGCTTGTGATGCCTTGCAGGTGATTGTGCCGAGCAACGCTGAGAACCTGCCGGAGTTACCGGAGCCAGAGGCCTCCGAGCTGAAGAAGCACCTGAAGCAGGTATGGGCGCATTTTGCTGCTGCTGCTTCCCTGTCCTTTCCGCAGTAATGCAGGGCAAACATTTAAACTCAAAAATATATCCAATATTTTCATTTAAGGCAGTACTGTTTGCACTGATGCCAGTTGGCACCGCCCTCCTTTCTGTAATCGTGTGGCATTTTCACGACTCGACGCTTGGCTGACCGTGAGTCTCTTTCTTGCGTCTTCCCTCGGCCATGCTGATTTCTAGGGCCTTCGGGTAATGTGGTTACTGTCAGCAGGTCTCTGATTTAAGTGACAGCACCTATGCACAAACCGCAGTAGGCAGTATCCCCCTGGGCCTGATCTGTGACGTCCGCTTTGTCATGAAGAGAGCTTCCAGCCACGTATATAAATCTGATTAACAGAACTTTAACATGATGAGACACGTAGGCACAATTTTGTCCTGCCTGAATGTAGCAGGACTTACTCTTGATTACAGTATTTTCTTTACTCCTAATCAGTACAGTGAGCCTTACTTATATGAATAATAAACAAATGTAGACATATTTATATTTACACAAGTAGCTTTCTATTGCCAAAACAGTCAGTTTTCGAAGTTTCTAAATATACATTCAGTGGCTACTTTATGACAACCTCATTAATATAAACATGAAATCTAGTGCCCACCACTCAATGAATATATGAAAGTGAAACAAAGTTTCAGTCATTGTTTTGCTGAGTATTAGAATGGGCAGGACATGTGACCTAAATGATCTTGAATATGATGTGATTGTTGGTGCCAGACGTGGTGGTTCCAGCACCCTTGTGGGATTTTCACACGCTACAGTGTTTATGAGAGAGGTTACATGACAAAGCTAACAGGAATACCACAAGTGCATCTATGTAACAGTGGTATGCAGAAAAGCTTCTCTGAACACACAAATTGTTAACCCTTGCATTTCTGGAGGCAGAACCTCGGTCTTAACCTTTACTAGACAGATATGCCTAATAAAGTGGCCGCTGTAAATATGCATCAAGTTTTCACATGAAGACTGTGGATTGGTCATGCATCAGGCCTAAGGCATTAGAAGTTTAAGTAATATTCAGTATTTGTTTAATAGATGGCTTGTACATTCTGGATATGTCTATGTATCTCAGTGTTTGGTCACATCAAATAAGTATATGGCAATTGCATAATTGTACTTTCAGTCTTATTAGTAATTGCAAATTATTTCAGTTTGACATGGTGACCTTCTGTCCACTGGATTAAATTATCTGAATGAAACTCAGTTAGATACATGCCTTATCAACCCTGCTCAGGAACCAAATTTTTATATCTAATGAAAGCACAACAGTGATAAAATGGACTATGTCTCAGCTTCTGGATAGATGTCTTCCCATCTTCTGGAAGCTCTGAAAGTCAGCAGGTTTTTTTGAACAAGTGTAGTTAGTGTGTTTCCAGTACGTCCCTGCTGGTACCCAGTACTAAAAGTATTTGATTTGGGGAAGACTAGATTCAGAACAGAAAAGCTTCCTGAAACTGTGTGAAGCTCAAAGACTGCATTGTCAAAAGTAAGGAACAGACTTTAGTTCCACTTTATTTCGGCTGTAGCCAGAACTGTTCTTTGGCAGACCTCTGCTTCTTTGAAAGAGAGGTTAATGTACAATTGCAAAACAAGAAGTCTCTTAATGTCTTGTGGAATGTTAATAATTTTTTCTAATTAAAGCAAGGAAGCAGAAGAATGTTCCATTGTATTTCCTCCTATTATAGCTCATCATTTGGAGTCTAAATATGAAAATGTTGTGTGGAATTATCCCTGTTTATGCATGTACCTGAGACATATCCCCCTGTGAATTTGTCAGCGTACCCAGAAATGTGGCATAACCTTTGTTTCAAAATAGCTTCCGCAGCCTCTACATGCTACTTTAAGATTGTTTTAATCTTCTAATTATCATGTTTGAGATGTGAAGGACCCCCCCCCCCCACACACAATGTGGAGGGTAGTATCCTCTGTCTTTGTGATCACCTGATCATGTTTTTGAAGCTCAGCGATTGGCCCCTGACTGTCATGTGACCTTCCATGTCTTTTATCCTTTAGTGTCTGGTAAGGTTGACTGCGATCACACAAAGGCAGATCTTCACTTCTGACCACAAGGTTGCTATCGGTCTGTTTGCCATGCTTTTGCACGGATATCTGATCAGGACCTTATGGCTTTGCTTGTCATTTGTTCCATTTCAAATATTTCCAGTATTATACGCTTGTCATAACTAAACACTAAAAATCCGCAAGCTTTATCTGACGGCAGACTTTGTCTCAACTTCAGCTACTGAACTGAAAGCTCAGAGTGAAAGCGAGAGATTCGCATTCTTCTGCTAATGGTTTGTAAAGTTGGTTCTGGCTTAAGCATGTGCACCCATTCACCGTTAACAGGTAGTCTCATCAGAAACGTAACGACTTGCATTTCTCCAGCTAAGGAGACCATTCTTACACCTTCGAAGTCTCTATCTTACATTGCGCTAGTCAACCAACCTGCTTTTTTGGCCATACCCTGAATGAGGTGCATATACACACTGCCTCCCTTTGCTTTGGAAATTGTGAGACTTCCAGTAAGCCATAAGTGATGCTTTTATTTCAGGTGTCATTTGCCATTATGATTTGTTTTAGATTTATGTTGAAGCAGCTTCCAACTTAATGAGCAAGTTCTCATGCTGCTTATAAGTAGCAGTGGAGAACTACAAAAATGGCTGCCTATATCTGTTATGGTTCTGCTTGCTTATTGTCTGACACCTGACATGAAAGTACATGCTTGGCCCATGTTCATGTGCTACTGGATTAACTGTGTTTTTTTTTCCCGCCTTCTCCTGGTCCTCCTAAGGCTTTAGCCAGCATGAGCCTGAACACCCAGCCCATTCTCAACCTGGAGAAATTCCACGAAGGTCAGGAGGTCCCCCTGCGGCCTGGTGGTGGAAGCGCACCCACCCCTTCCACTGAGTTCAACCCCCTCATCTACGGCAACGACGTGGATTCTGTGGATATTGCTACCAGGTGTGGGATACCCTTCTTTACAGACCCTTCTTTGAAAATGTCATAATCTTTTCTTAAATTTGTTACCGTAGGTATGCACGTTGATTGGAGGGAAACGTAACAACCAGCCCAAAAATGCTTCCCAAAATTTCTCTGACTAGAAATGTCATATTGAATTTTTTTCACAAAAATAAGTTTTTTCCTTTTTGCTAACCTATTTCTGTTTATCTCTTATGACTGAAATGATCAGTTGAAATGCAATGATTTTTTTTTTTTTTAATTCTTCAGCCAAAATATTAGTCAATTTCACTCTCATGTCTCACATAGAAGCTTATAACAAGCACCCATTAAACTAGGTTCCAAAATAAAGCATGGAAAATGCAGCTTTTCCTGGAGTTTCAATGTGAAATCCCATCACCGGTAGAGACCAAAGAGGTGAAAGAGAGACCCCCTCTCATCAGGTCAGGGGGTACCCTCACAGCTATATCACTAACACTGTAAAAGATAATGACTGGGAATTTTTGTGTGTTTTTATTTGGTATCAATGTTCAGTTTTGCCTGCTGGAACCTACTAGGCTAATTACTTTAGCTAAAAAATCTGAATTGCGAGAATGCAGAAGATGACACAAAGAGTTTATGATCCAGTAGCCCCTAGCCAGTCTGTACCACAGGATTGTCTGACTTGAGGCATGCATATGACTTGTTCCATTTCTGGCTGCTGTCGCAGGGTTGCCATGGTGAGGTTCTTCAACTCTCCCAACGTGCTGCACGGCTTCCAGATGCACACACGCACCCTGCGCCTCTTCCCCCGGCCCGTGGTGGCCTTCCAGGCGACCTCCTTCCTGGCCTCGCGGCCTCGCCAGTCCTCCTTCACCGAGAAGCTGTCCCGCACGCAGGCGGTGGAGTACTTTGGCGAGTGGTCTCTCAGCCCCACCAACCAGGCTTTTCAGAGGATTCACAACAGTGAGCAAACCGGCTACAAGGCTGCGTCACCATTTTCATATACAGCAGGGCTCTTCAAATCTGGACCTCGATTCCAAATCCAGGCCGTGTCTTCAGTTCTCCCAGGCAGTTAGTTTAATAACTACTGATTCTGATTGGCCAGAGGCTTCACACCTGGCTCACAGGTAAAGGAAGGCTGGGAAATCAGTAGTGACCGGCCCTTGAGGCCTGTGATACAATCATGGAGTCTTTGGAATCCATTCGATCCACTTTATTAGCGTTTATAATCCCTTTTATGTTTAAATCGATTCATGCTGTCTTAGTTTATGTAATAATTGTGTAGTTGTAACTACTAATACGAATCGTGCACTTTTATTGCAAATGAATTGTCTGCTTAGTCATATATTGCTATTGCTTGTTTGTCTTGCACTCTTGTCCTGTATCACACTGCTGTTTGTCCTTTTGTTCCCACCAAGCACCTGTCTCCTTCCCTGCAACTGTGACATAAGAATTTAACTGTGCCCTTCTGAACACACAAGAGAGTAGAAAGTAAAATTTGATGTGTATTATTGGCTAGAGCTAACCCACTGCCTTCCCTGACCCCCCAGCTGTGTATGACCCTTTGCTCATTGGTATATGACCATCTCTCCCTCAGATGTGTATGACCCTTCCCTGATTGGTATATGACCATCTCTCCCCCAGATGTGTTTGACCCTTCCCTGATTGGTAACTGACACTCTCTCCCCCAGATGTGTATGACCCTTCCCTGATTGGTATATGACCATCTCTCCCCCAGTTGTGTATGACCCTTCCCTGATTGGTAACTGACCCTCTCTCCCCCAGATGTGTTTGACCCTTCCCTGATTGGTAACTGACCCTCTCTTCCCCAGATGTGTTTGACCCTTCCCTGATTGGGGACAAGCCCAAGTGGTATGCCCACCAGCTGCAGCCCATCTTCTACCGTGTGTATGACGGGAACTCCAAGCTGGCCCAGGCCCTGAGTGAGCCGAGTGAGGTGGAGCAGGGGAACGACGATGACTTCGAGCCCTCCGATGTCAGGTGCTGCCACGATCATTTCTGCACTTTAGAGACAAGATTACTCTCCCTTTTTTCCACCTGATTTTTTATAAATGTAATTTTTCCTGTTAGAATTTCAGTAATGTTTGACCTGGGATTATTGGTCTTATCACTCTTATGAAATTGAGTAAAGCTCTTTAGCACGTTCATCAAAGAGAGTTTTTACCTGAAATTCTATATTGAAATAGAAAGAACAGTTTTTTTCCTTTTGTTTGTTTTGTTTAACTGACCTTAAACAGGCGTAATATTGTCTCTTTCCCTGGATTAAGATTGTACATAATAGGAGTGTAACTGGTAATGTTTTGTAATTCTTAGAAGTGTTTTTGAATGGCACGGGGGTCCAGATCCCAGCCCCGCCTCTCTTTGTTTACAGTTTCAGTCCACCTATATGCATGTCTTTGAAGTTGTGTCTCTGAATTGCCAAAGTTTGTGTCCTGTGATGGATTAGCATCTAAGGCCTTGTTCTCAAAGCCTTCTGAGATGTGCTCCAAGCTCACCATCATAGTATACTGCATCTGGATAAGCAGCTATGGGAGAGGAGTAAATAGACGTTTTATCGAAATGACTTATGCTCTTTTGGTGTTTTTATTTTAGCTGGTAGCTTACGCTGAATATTCGGTTCTATATGCAGATAGTTCTCAAACATGCTAGCTAGCTATGATCTTCTGACTCTACTCGCTAACTATTTATTTAGTTCTTGAAACATCTGAATGGGGGGTGACTTTTGTGGGGACCCAGAAATTAAAAACTGGCCCCAGCATAGATAGAAGAAGAGTATGACATTCTGAAAGTTGGTTAGATGTCTTTGAGTGGTTGGAGCAGCAGGCCGCAGCAATGACGTCACCGCTCTTCACACCATCTCAGCAGGCACCTCCTCACGCTCCTCACGGCCCAGGCTCAGTCCGGCTGCCTCTGATCTCTCAGGTGTGGGCTGGCCATTCAGCCTCCTCCGAGTTTGCACATCAAATAAGTGGTCATGTGGTGAAGATGTACTCCGTGACTTGCAACTCCGTGAGTCTCACTCACCAACTGCTCATCAAGTTGCGGACCAACCAGTGGAGCGTGACATGACATGTTTAAGCTTTACACAGCTCCAAAGAACTTTTTTTTTCTTTGATCAAAAATGCATAATGATAATTGAAGGTAGAAATGAGGTAAATTGTTAACATGAGTGAAATGTTCTGCACTGTGGTTGAGATCCTCTGATATGGCAAAAAAAATTCACATATATTTGATCTCATGAGGTTCCGTTTTCATCACCCCAGGCTGTTTTGAGTACTGGTGAGGAGTGTTTTGTTGAATAATCAATGGCTCTTCTCATATCACTGTCTGCATGTGAATTTTTTTTTCTCCAGTTAGGAGTGAGTTTCTTTGAAACTTTATTTTCTGTTGTTTTTTTCTTTTTTAGTGTTTGGTGCTGAATAGCCCTTCACATACTGAATTGTTTGTTTACTCCAGTGGCAGTGACAGCGGAGACTACGATGACTCCAGCTCCTCGTACTCTTCCCTCGGGGACTTTGTCAGCGAAATGATTAAGTGTGACATCCAAGGGGACACGCAGAGTGAGTTGTTTTTGCCAGTCCCCCTGCAGTGGGGAGCTGGACATAGCCCTGAAGTTCAGTGTTTGCTGATGACTGCAGTGCTGTGATTGTTACTGGCACGCTACCCTGTCTCGCGAGTCTCAGATGTGGACCCGCCCACCCATGCTGCCCTTGGGGACGCCAGCGAGGTGGAGTTTCAGGACCTCCAGGAAGGGCGGGGGGATGGGCCAGGTCAGCCCCAGGAGGCAGACGGCTCTCTCGACACTCAGCAACTCAAATCCAGCTCCAGCCCTAGCACAGTCATCCAGACCTTCAACCATGTGGGTATTCCATCATAGCCCCTCGCTATGAACATTGTTGTGGATAGAATAATTTCAGTGCAAGCATTTAGTTTAGATTATTTTAGATAATCTGATTTTGTATGATCTATTAAATGTCCATTCACTGTTATACAAGAAGGCTAATTCACATACTGTATACAGCGTTCATGTCATGGATATTTATAGTTTTAAGGATTTTACCTAGCAGATGCTTTTATCCAAAGCATCGTACATATGTTTTATTTTTATGTTTTACAAAGTCAGGGTTAAACAGTCCCTGGGGTAGCTGGGGGTTAAGGATCTTGCTCAAGAACCCAGCAGTAGTATCACCAACCCTGGCATTTGACCCAATGACCTTCTTGCTGTTCCACACACCATCTAGACCTGTCTAGCAGTCCCTGCGAATGCATTATATCAAATTGTAGCATTCTGAGGCCAAAACGGCCTTATTGATAATATCCGAGTCATCCATTCAGTGAGACGGCACGTTAATGCAGATGTGTGTGATACAGGGAGAGCCGGTGGGCATGGAGGGTCCAGCTGGAGGGGCGCCTCAAAACCGCTTCCCGGGCCTGGGGGCACAGCCCTTCCCCAGGACGGGCCCCGAGCAGCGGGAGGGCGAGCCAGGTGCCCCACGGGGCCCATCAGACCCTGCTGGCCCAAAGAAGGAGTATGATAACCCCTACTTCGAGCCGCAGTACGGCTTCCCCACCGAGGACGATGCGGAGCAGTTGGAAGAGCAGGTGGAGAGCTACACCCCCAGCTTCAACCAGAACATCGCCGGAAACAAGTGAGAGACCCCCCATTACAGAAGTCTGAAAAGCGAGTAGGCGGCGGCAGGGAGCGAATGGGCAGCGCATGTCACTGTGTTCACCAAGTATTAGAGGCAATGTTAACATTTACCTATTATTGATATTGAGCATTTAAGGTCCAGTAGATCAAAATTAAATGGCTACATTGCCATTGAAAATTTACAAACATATTTCATACACAAACACAAATAAATAGGTGTTAAATCATATTAACAAAATATATAACATATATTTAATATTAATACATTTTATGTGAAAATAACTATATATATATGGACCGGAAATGTCCGCCTTTGGGTGCCTGCTACACACACAAGGTTAAAAGCTTGTAGTACTAGT
>JAODKC010000021.1:19912677-19928991 GCA_026777985.1 Mormyrops attenuatus | reverse complement strand
GTGTGTGTGTGTGTGTGTGTGTGTGTGTGTGTGTGTGTGTGTGTGTGTGTGTGTGTGTGTGTGTGTGTGTGTGGAGGTGGGCCTTGATGACCACGATTTGTCTGTTATGGCCCTTTGCCTATGCTGTCAGTTTGCAGTGAAGTGTGTCTGTTTCTCTTACACAGAGTGTGTGTGTATCTGTGTGTGTATTATGTTTGTATTACATTGTAGGGACCAAGTGTTCCCCACATTGTAATAAAAACCTGCTATTTTGACGGTCAGGTCCCCACAAAGATCTGTGAATGCAATCAAATAACTAAAAATTGCCAAAAGTCTCTTCATTACTTGTGGTTAAGGTTAGGGCTGGGTAGGGGTTAAGGTCATCATGTTGGGTTTAGAGTTTTCCCCATAGAGATGAATGGAGAGTCCCCACAAAGATATAATTACAAACCTCTGTGTGCCTGTGTGTGTTTTTCTTTCTGGGATTTTTGTGTGTGCTCATGCAGTTGTGCCTGCTTGAGCACTATGAAAATGCACTAATTGTGAAGGCGCTCACACTGTCTTTCACTTTAGCAGGCAATCGGCCAGCAAGAGCCCTAGTGGACCAGAAGTCCTCGGTTATTAAGCACAGCCCGACGGTGAAGAGAGAGTCTCCCTCTCCCCAGGGGCGAGCAAACAACACCAGGTGATCTATGATCTCTCAGAATGAGTACCAACAGCACTTCTGTGTTCTAAGTGCCCCCCCGCCCCCAAACTACACAATGGGGAGGGTGGCTTGAGCTGAGGCCTCTGTCTGTGATCGGAAGGTCACTGGTTCAAACCCCAAGCCAGCAGACTACTGCCACCGTTGGGCCCTTGAGCACGACCCTTTACCAAGACCCTTACCCCCTGAAATACTCCAGGCTAGTCTTCTGGGTAAATGGTCTGACCCTGTACTCAGACCCCAAGCTTCATTTTTGTCTGCCTGCCTGCCTTCTAGAGAAAAAAGAACAACAAATTGGGATATGCTTGATAATTTGTAGATAATTTGTTTGTAGTATATCATACTGTTGGCATTGCAGAACACTGCATTTTCAGAATCAGGTTTATTGGCTAAGTATGTCCACATACAGGGGAATTTGTCTCCAGTTGTCCTTAAATTTTTAAATGCTGTGTGAGCAGTTTGCGTTGAACACAAAGCGATTTTAAAAGTGCAACCCAACAAATTATTCTCCCTATTTTAGCGAGAACCAGCAGTTCCTGAAGGAAGTGGTGCAGAGTGTTCTGGAGGGCCAGGGTGTGGGCTGGCTCAACATGAAGAAAGTGCGCCGCCTGCTGGAGAACGAGCAGCTGCGTGTCTTTGTGCTGAGCAAGCTGAACAGGGCCGTCCAGTCGGAGGAGGACGCCAGGCAAGGAGTCATCCGTGACGTGGTGAGAGGACAGATGCGAGAGATCAGCACGACACTGAGGCTTTGTCTAAGCAGAAATGCAATCTTCCTTTCACTTCCCTTCACTGCAATACTCTAATATACACTAAATACCATGTACAATACGGGAAAAAGTCAGCTTAGAATTCTTTCCTGATCTTTCCTGAGTGTAGCAGAAAGCTTTGGACCATTCTTTGATGGAAGAACTACTGTAGCCTCGAGGTCTTTGAAGGGAGAAGGCTGATATCTATAGAAGACATTTAACTGCTCATGAAAGCTCTCGGCAATTTGTATTGTATGTGGCCATTGAATTGAATTTGGGTTATATGTGGGCATTACCTCTTGCTTGCAGTTATTACCTTATATATCAGAATATAGGAACATCGTAAGAGAGCAAGTCTTGCACCGTAGGGTGCGCTTGGCCATGTAGAACGTGCCATGGAGTGCCACTATGAAGAGTAATCATACGATACCCCCAGAGATTGGCTCTAGGTGCAAGCAGGTGCTCTTTGGTCTTATTGGATCTCAATTTGAAAGCATAAATCATACTGTTCTTTTAGAGCTGACAGATGGTGCTAATTGGCAGTCAGCATGGTACAAGTCACCTTTTTGTAAGTGGTTTGAATTCTGATGCAGTACCTCTAAGTCAAAATTACCCTCCAAGTGGCATTTCCATTATTTGGCCAACCTCTGTGGTTCTATAAAAATGAATGAAGATTATGTATAACCCCAGGTCTACCTTCAGCTAGAGAATGAAATGAAACAGAGCCATGCATTTTCTAAGGTGCCGTAGAATACAGTGCATATTCAGAATTAGGTTTATTGACTAAGTATGCTCACAAACAGGGAATTTGTCTCCAGTTGTCAATGGCATTAATTTTTTGTATTTATTTTATGTGGCATTTATTTCAAGAACAGAATCCTAGCGATTTAAGGGTTCCAGTTTTTCCCCGGCCCTCTGTTCCCCAGGAAATCAGCCGGAAGATGTACAAGGGAATGCTGGATCTGCTGAAGTGCACAGTGTCCAGCCTGGAGCAGTCATATACCAATGCCGGGCTGGGCGGCATGGCCAGCGTCTTCAGCCTGCTGGAAATCGCACGCACACACTACCAGACCAAAGGTTTGTTGCTGATTTTTCATACGGAAAAGGGGACCATACCTTGAGGTCTGTGAAGATCCTATGAGAAGTGCTGGATACCACAAAGGTTAAACATGCAAAATGTTCATAAACTACAAAAAACAGGATTTACAATGAGGCAGGACATGTTATTTTTTTTTGTTACATTATTACCGTAGTCATATTTCTGTAATAATAATAAAACATAAACCATTTTAAAAATTAAAAAGAATAATATAAATTAATATTGAAGCATTTTGAGAATAATTCATATTCAGTGATGATTTTGTATCTTTGCTTGGGTGGAGCCGCAGCCTGTTAATGATTAATGATCAAAGGATGTTTCATTCCTTCTTACCTGGCTTTTTTTAGAACTTCCCTTTCCAGTTTCGTCTCCCCTCCTTTCCCACCTTCCTTCCCTCTCACTGTCCGCTCTGTCCCCTGAAGAGGCCGAGAAGCGCAAACGGAGCCCCATGGAGGGTGGGGGCGGCAGCAGCCCGGGCAGTAAGGCGAGCCCCACCCCTAAGGGCGAGAGCGCCAGGCCCGTGGCTCCACTGCTGGTACCCCGCCTGCAACTTCACCCTCCCATCACCACCACCGGCAAGGGCTCCCGCCAGTTTGACACCCGCAGTCTGAACGAGGAGAATTTTATCGCCTCTATTGGTGCGTACTACCTATACGTACTTCCACTTCCGGCCACCGTGAGGTGCTGTTCTAACAAACTTTGCTGCCGTGCTGTTATTTATTAGTGATTCTGCAATGGTCGTCTGGAAAAAAACACGTTATGCACTTCTTATTTCACCCAGCAGAATGCATTTCATATAGAAGATGTAAAATGACAATAAATTATTTATATATTTCTAAATCAAAAATTAATTATATTCTGTGCACACTAGTCAAGCAAAGCCAACAGGATGTCATTAACGCGGCATAGCAAATTGAAGAAATATTTTATTTTGCGGCAGGCTAAATATAAATATTGAACCTGGTCCGGATGACAAGCCGTGTTGTTTATTAGTGAATGCATTACATTTGCATCCATCAGCGCTTGGTATCCGCCGGTGATTCCAAGAGGCTTTGAACTGAGCAAGGGCCATTATTTTGTATGGCAGAGAGTGACTGTACCATTGTAATCCAGGCCAGTGCACTGTGTACTGTACAGTGTATAAATATGCACTCTGCGTGTTATAGGACAATGGGACTGCTGCATGTTAGTATGTCTTTGTCCAGTACCTTTTCCAGGGGAATCTGCAGTAATTGTAGCACATTTACTTTTGAAATGTGATAAATATGCAGACTCCTCCCAGGTGTTGCTGCCTTTTTCTCTGGAGCTGGTTTCAGCCGGACGATGGCTCCTCCGTCTCGCTTCCTAACCCTGTTACCCTCTGCCTCCTGCCTAGGTTTCTGTGAGCCGCTTCTGTTTGCATGCAGTTGTGTAGATGTGTCCTTGGAGACTGAAATGCAGCACCTGAGGGATGGTCACGCCCTAATTAGGAACCTGTATGGATGCATGGGGTGGGGGGTTCTCTTCTAAATTGCCACCATGCTTCTGGAGCTGCCTTCAGTTTCTCATGAGCCTGATTTTATATTCTCTCTCTCTCTCTTTTTTTTTTTTATTAAACTGGTGTGGTGTAGAGTCGTTAATTGGTGAGAACTGGATGCTGAACTGCAGCCCCCAGAACCTTGTGTACAGGCCCAGTCCAAAGCGGAACTTGATTAATCTTATCATTTGTCTTCTTCATTCCCATTCTGACGGGCTGATCAGATGAGGAGGCCCCCTGGTGGCCACTGGGCCCTAAGCAGCCACTTAGTCCGATTTTTATATATATTTTTTTCTTTCTTCTCCGTCCTTGGGCCTGCCCTGCCTGTATATGCTGTTCTCAGCTCTCCGTACTGTGATGTGCTGCAGTGTGTGCTTGTTTTCCTTAATGCTGGTCACACTTAACACACAGAACTGATCCACTTATGCTTTCTAGCTATGTTTTCATTCCGGCAAATCATTTTTGTATAATTTTGTATAATTTTGTCATTGTTGTCTTTTTTTTTTTTTTTTTTTTTTAAACCCATACTGCAGTCCATATGTAGCCCACCCAATTTGCTCTCTGACTCTCTCTATCTTTCTCTCCTCGCTTGCAATGCATCTTGGGTAGAATTGTGGAGCAAGCACCAAGAAAACAGAAAGCAAAAAGCTATGGGAAAACAGAGTAAGACATTTCACATAAAAAGACTGGGGTCTCATTTGCTAACTTCTCACACAGCCCTCCTACCTCTTACCCTACACGCATCTACTGACACCTTTCACACACCTGTCTCGAGTGAGCCGGCAGAAGAGGCCGCAAGATCTCATAAATTCTCATTTATTTAAAACACTGTAGAGCCAGTGTCATTTTTATTTTTCTGCACTACACTGCAAGAAATCCTTCTGTAAGCATGACAACCACAGGCCTAGAAAAATGCATGGTCAAGTTTCAGATGCAGTGGTAATAAAAAAACTTTAAAGCATATAATATTCTCTGAATTACAATAAATGCGGCAATCATATTTCAACAGTCTGTTCAGAATGACAATTTTATTGCAGCAAACACACATCCTTAACCCTTTTATTTTGTTATTGGTACTTATTTTCTTTCGCTCTCACATTGGCTTGTTATACTTTCCTTTGCCGTCTCTACCCTGACACACTCCCAGATTGCTTTCTCAGCATTCCAAGCCTCTTTTATCCGCACAGAATGCATGTCTGCCTTCTGTATGTCCCTCTTTGTCCCCCACACCCTCTGCCACTCACTCATTTGCTGACTTTACACCTTCCCTGTCCTTGCAGAGGCAGGTAAGATGAAGCAGCTGATTCTAAACACAGGAAATCTCTCTCTCTCTCACTCTCACTCTCACTGCCAGCATTGGAATATGGGAAATTGAATTTTCAAAGGGGGTTCAGAGTTGTTTTTAGAAGAATATTTGCCAATGGCTACCAAGAACATTTCCGAATCAGCTTTTTCCATATCTAGTCATACTGTTTTTGGCATGCAGGACCGATTAGCTCTACTGATTTTCAGTGAGACTGATGGCAGAGTGAGTCTTGGGGGACAGGAAGTCCATTCTTCTCTCTGGCCAGTGTGGGGGAGACAGGGTTACCATGCTGCCACATTGACAAGTAGATAAGTGGGATTGTCTGCTGGAAGCTAATCCTGGGGAAGATGGCTGTATGCCCTACTGGCTGTTGTCCTTACAAGCTGGTGCTTGGCTAAATCTAAAGTTAGACCCCTGGCACTTACCATATTCTGGTCCCAGTCTTTTATTCTTCTCTCTTAACTCTCCACCCTCAAAAAAAGACACTTGACCATAGTCCAAGCAGGAGCTAAGGTGGGCATAATTTGTTTCATTACTCCTGGTCATGTGACTTCCTGTCTGGGTGTACAAGGATGGAGAAATTTGCTAATTTCATGCTTACTAACATGTTTCTTCTGTAGGGGAGGAAGGGGCAAAGAAAGCCTCCGATGCCGGGGACACAGAGGAGAAAAAGTCTCAGATTAGTGCTGACAGTGGGCTGGGCTGCAACTGTGGATCGCAGGTCTGTGCTTTGCAGTCAGGAATTTCCAAATAAAGTAAATAAATATATGAATGTATATTTTAGCATAGTTAGCATGCATAATATTGTGAAACTAATATGAATTAAAATGAAAAACCACTTTAAATTTCCTGAGTAAACACTAGGCACCTAGCGGATTGGTTAAATGCAGAGTCTCATGGTACTGTTCTCCCCCCCCAAATGCCATGTATCTGTAGAAGAGCGATTCTGAAAGTGTGACCAGCTCTGAGCCACCTGCCCTGACCCGGAGTGCCAGCCAGGACTCGGAGGCCAGTACAGTGGTAGGGCACGGCCAACGCGAAGGGGCCCTGTGTGTGTGTGTGTGTGTGTGTGTGTATGTGTGTGTGTGTACGGATACAGTGGTAGGGCACAGCCAACACGAAGGGGCCCTGTGTGTGTGTGTGCGTGTACAGTGGTGGGGCACGGCCAAGGCGAGGGGGCCCTGTGTGTGTGTGCGTGTGTGTGTGTGTACAGTGGTGGGGTACGCCCAGTGCGAAGGGGCCGTGTCTGATGCCACCTATCAGGACAATGCAGCATCTTCATGTCGTGTCATGTCATTTTCATCATGTCTTGGAATACATTTATGTACATTTACCTGTATACCACACACACACACAGTATTTTGCACTTTGAAATTAAATGCCAAACTGCATTTCGTTGTCTGCAAAGTTGAATCTAGTGTCAGGGTCAGAATCTCCATGCTGTAGTTTGACTGCATCATCCTATGAATAACAAACCTTTAGGCAGGATATTCTGAAGAAGTGCTGTCTGTATGGAGGCCTTAGTGTACAGTGGTACATAATAATAATAATAATAATAATAATAATAATAATAATAATAATAATAATAATAATAATGTGTGTATGTAGAGAATTATGGTTATTGAGAATTTCTGGTTATTGCATAGTTTTATTAGGGTTTTGCTTTATTAGAAGTGTAGCTCCTGCTCCAGTCCTGCATGCACTGGTACCTGGCCATTCACTGGAAGCTCAGCCTACCTGCAATTATGCCTAATCGACTCCTTGACAGCCGTATGTCTGTAATTTGCTATGTGCCTCGGTTGTACACTGCTTTGGACAAAAGTGTCTGCTAAATATATTAAAAACGTCGACGTAAAAAATCAGTAATCTCGGGAGTAGTTATGCAGTGCATGTTTTTGATTGATCAGACCTCCTTGTTGCTTGTTTTCGACTGACTTAATGCCTCTTCCTGTTCCCAGGTCAGCAACAGCTCAGGGGAGACGCTGGGAGCAGACAGTGACCTGAGCAGCAATGCTGGGGACGGCCCGTCCAGCAAGCTGGCCCCCCACCTCACCGTGTCCCGAGGGACACTGTCTGATAGCGAGATAGAGACCAACCCGGCCACTAGTGCAGTCTTTGTGAGTAGCATTGCTCACTGTAGAATGGAAAAATGTCAACATTGTGTCGTCTTCTTTTAAAGGAATATTCATATTAATTCTTGGGGGAAAAAATAGTATTTGTTACCGATGTGTGGCTCAGTTTGTTAAACTGGACGGTTGCTGGTTCAAATCCCAGGGTCAGCAGGGTGATTTCACTATTAGGTCCCTGAGCAATTGGGACCGTCTGACCCTGAATTCTCAGTTGTATTTCACTTTGGATAAAAGCATCTTCCATACAAATGTTAATGTCATCAGGGTTGACTGGGGGGTTCCAGAGTTTGTGATATGTCATTTTATCCAGGGAAAGACCCACACACTAAAGCCAAGCCTGATGGAGCCCAAGGGCGGTTCTGCTGTGCCTCTTGAGGATATTAGTAGAAGAATTTACCTCTCAGAAGGCCTCTTAGGTAAGCTTGCACAGGACCGTGTTTATTTAGGAGCTTGGCCCTACAACAGAGGTGTCCTAGAGGGCCGGAGCCCTGCACAGTTTTTGGTTTATCCTCATTTAACACACCTGATTCAACTCCTTGCGCTAATCATCACACAGCTCTTGAGCTGAATTATTTGTGGTGGAACAGGGAAAGAACTAAGCCACACAGGGCTCCGGCCCTCCAGGACTGGAGTTTGACACCCCTGCCCTATAGTGTTTTAATGAATGTGTTCAAAAGTTAAAAGTAAAGCCCTTTCCTGCATATACCAAAAATCTTAATATGCACTTTATTCTATGATCAGTGAAGCTGACATGAAAGGAGTTTACCGATAATCAGGGGTACCATGGGGGGGTAAAAAATTTGTAACACAATTTAATTGGTCTGGGTTGGGGGCCCAATATGATATGCTTCCCTGGGGCTAGAGGTTCCCCTGCCGAAAATGGCACTAGAATTCATTTAACAAAAAAAAACAATCTGTGGGCTGTCCGTCATATCAGGTGGGTAATTCAACCCCATTGAAAGGGCCTTTGCTGACTGCTTTGTAATTTTAACTTGTATATCACCAACTGACACCCTTAACTACACGAGCGCCAGCCTGCGCTTTTCTCTGATCCCAAAGCTTGCTGGTAACCGAAACACGCAGTGCCTCTTGCTCTTTCTGCCTTAACTTCAGCCTCGCTGCTTTTTGCCCCCCCATTTTTTTCTCTTTGGGCTTACCCTGGGCGTCACCCAGGCCGTGACAAGAGCTCTGTGTGGGACCAGCTGGAGGACGCAGCCATGGAGACCTTTTCTCTGAGTAGGCCTGACCTTCTCCCCCTCCACCTCAGGCCAGATGGCCTGCCCTCGACGTGCTTGTGTGGCACGGCCTGCATGCTAATATTCAGCCCCACCCCTCATCACCCAGCCCTCCCCTCCTCTCTCCTGTGTATGCCCCCATTTCCCCAATCCTATTCCTTATTGTGATACAGTGCATGTAAGTGTTGCATTCAGACTCCTGTCCCCTAGTAAGCATGTTCAAGAAGAACCAGGTGAGTGACAAACCACGCTCACTTGGCTGAGGGTTTTTATTTAAACCAGCGATTTTCACAACAAGCTGGTTTCACTACCCCAGCCGAGATGGTTCCCTTCATTGTACGTCAGTCCTTATTATCCATTGTGGCTCATATCAAGTGTCCCTGCATTCGAGTGCTTGGAATAAGTACAATGAAATCAAGCTGGCTTTATCCGCAGATGTGAATAAGTGCCGAAGGATCTTTGAGTCCCGTAAGTGAGGGAGGACAGATTTTTATGTTTACAGGAGGCCTGTTGAAAGAGGTTTTCATCCAGTCAGTATGATTAAGAGGTCTGCTATCCTCAGCAGCTGCCGTGCCCAACCTTTTCTTTCAATTGTCAGTCTCATTGTCGTACTGTGGCAGCCGCCGCCGTCGTCGCTGACAGACGGTGGCTTTGATGCCAGGAGGGGGTGCCGCTGAGCTCTTATTTTTTTTGCCAGTCTCGAGCCAGAGAGAACAATGCGAATGAAGCGATGTGCTTTTCCCCTCTCCTCTGATTAAGTTTTGATAACCTTCTGGATTTTATCAGTCCTTTGCTGTCATGCTGGCTTTTAAGAGTGTCTTCTGCTGATTTGGAACAATTGACTGTGAGCCCTTTGCTATGCCTGGAATTTAAATTAATATCTGTGTTAGTGGAGCATCGATGTGGAAATTTTGGCCGATACTAATAACCAGTATATTTTTGTCTAATAATACCAATACCGATAACTGACTCGCGTCTGAGCTCCGCAAATCTGTAACGAAACTGATGTCAGTGATGTTGCTTCTTAAAATCCAGTGAATATTTGTAGCAGCTGCATCATATTCTGCCGGCAGTGAGACATCAGTGGAGCAGCGGTGACTTGGGAGCCTGTAGCGAGGTTCTAAGTGGTGAAAAAGCTAGCAAAATCCCTCGTCCTCCACTATGGAAAACTACTGATCTTTCATTGCAGTCATCTCCATTATTTTAGTAGTTTTCTGTTTAGATCTGGTGCTGCTAACTTTCAATATTGACTATAGTCTAAGTATCAGGCGACAGCATTGGCCAAGATTGACACATCGGACTGATACCGATGTCTTGATTTTTAATGAACGTCAGTCCACGCCGATATGCTAACTGGTATGTTGTGTGTGTCTACTGTTTGTGTGCACGTGCACATGCAGGCAAAGAGCGCTCCACACTGTGGGACCAGGTGCAGTTCTGGGAGGATGCCTTCCTGGATGCGGTCATGCTGGAGAGGGAAGGGATGGGCATGGACCAGGGCCCGCAGGAGATGATTGACAGGTGAGTGTTCTCCGGCAAGTGAGCAGGATGATGAGCGTGTGATTCTGCAGCTGTTCCCTAACTGCTGCCACCCCTACAGATACCTGTCACTGGGCGAGCATGACCGCAAGCGACTGGAGGATGATGAAGACCGGCTGCTGGCCACCCTCCTGCACAACATGATAGCATACATGCTCATGATGAAGGTCCGTCTCAGCAGATCAGACATTCCTGCCAAACCTTTTTGTTTGCACTTATCTGCAAATTCTGGCATGACTCGGTGTTATTTTTGCCTGTAATACCGGATTGCATCTGTGTTGACTGCCAGGGATAAAGTCGTCTTATTAACACACTGTTAACATGCCATAGATATGTCATCATCAGAGCTGGATAATTCAGGTCCAGAGAGTAAAAGTCCAGACCAAGATTTTGTTTCGACCAACCATTTGACCATAAAGAGTCGTAGTCGCAGAGTATTCAACTGGTTGGTTGAAACAACATCCCAGTCTGGACTTCTACTCTCTGGACCTGAATTATCCAACTTTGGTCATCATGCAGAGAAGTCAGATTATATACTATGGTCTGACATTAATATATTACATACAGATGCTTTACGATATTTTGACTTTACAATGCTGCGATAGCGATGCACATTCAGTAGTCGACTTCGAATTTTGATATTTATTCACTTATATTTGTATTCTACTTGCGATATTTTCCCACTTACGATGAGTTCATCGGAACATAACCCCATTGTAAGTTAAGGAGCACCTGAAGTGAGTTAACTACCTTTTATTGTAATTTGTTCTTCCACGAAGTTACATTCCTTGCCAAATTGACACTGCAGTATTGGTTTTCAAAATATTCTTCCTCCTCTCCACCTGAAGGTAATGTAGTATACCTTTGTAAATCTGAGTATAATGTCTTTACATGTTGTCTTTACATGTTGTCTGTACATGTTTTATTGTGGTCAATGTTGCTGCAGGTAAATAAGAATGACATCAGGAAAAAAGTGAGACGTCTGATGGGGAAGAGTCACATCGGTCTGACCTACAGCCAGGAGATCAATGAGATTTTGGACCAGCTTGCTGACCTGGTAAGATTGTAGATCAGCAGTGAATCCTTAAGCTTGGGGGAATGGAAATTATGCCAAAAGTCGACTTTGTACTACACTTAACAAAAGGCCTCTGTGATATGAAACTTGGGGGCACCCTTGGTATTTTGCAGATTTTTTTATTTTTTTCTTTTTTTATCCAGCTAAGCTATGTAGTCATACCGGTTTATATAGCTGGACTTTTCATAAGCATAACTGAGTTTCATTGTTGGCAGAATTAAATAGTCCTTTTTAGTACTTGAGCCAGTACTCTTCTGGTTCACCCTCAAATCAGTATGGTCAAGATGGACCGTTGGTAACCTAATGATAGTATATCATTTGTACTAAATTATAATTCAGTCTATCAATATTAAAATCTTATTAATCGACAGTAATTGCGACTGTATGATGATATCAGTTATACTCTTCAATCATGTGTTTGGAACATGAATTGTAGCCAAACAAAGTCGTGGCAGTAGTAGACTTATCTGAAATAAAGTGAATTGCTGATAATGGAGCAGAATAATGCTGACATCCGCTTCAATGGCTATATTCCAGAATGGGCGGGAGCTGTCAATCAAGCCCAGCGGCAGTCGTCACATAAAGAAACAAACGTTTGTAGTGCATGCTGGGACAGATACCACAGGAGATATATTCTTCATGGAGGTATGAAAAATTCAACTAGATTTATTTGTTTGATATTACTTCTTTTGTGTTATTTCCTTGAATTCTTTTTACTTTGAGTTGGTGTGCATTTTTTTTCTCCACTCAACTTGGGAAAACACTCATCTCAGTGAAAAATATCGAGTGTCCTTGCTTGTACACGCAGATTTCGAGTAATGCAAGTAATCCTTTCCAAAAACCTTTACCTAAGTCAAATGTAAGTTGGATTTACCTTCCCATTCCATTCAAAACATCTAACAGCAAAAAACAAGAATAAAAAAAAAATATCAAAATTAAACTCAGTAATACATATTAAAGAAAATAAATGAAATGGCAAAGTGTAAATTTACTTAGGTGTATGTAGCATTTTTGCAATAGTGTTTCCATAAACTCTGTGTGTCTTGGATATTTTTTTTCATAAGTCTGCATTTATTCTAGTTGGTTTTATAAGTCGAAAGCTCCCCATAAATGCTAGTGTCTCAGTTTGAATTGAATAAGCTCTTGAATGGTGCCACTGAGTCAGACAGAGTTGATGCTCTGTTCCAGGTGTGCGATGACTGCATCGTCCTACGCAGCAACATCGGCACAGTGTACGAGCGCTGGTGGTACGAGAAACTCATCAACATGACGTATTGCCCCAAGACTAAAGTCCTATGTCTCTGGAGACGCAACGGCCAGGAAACACAGCTCAACAAGTTCTACACCAAGAAGGTTAGTCCGTCCATCTTTGCCGTTAGTAGCTTTCAAGAACCACAGTCTGTTTCTTGTAGGCCAGTGGTCGGCACCATTTGTTACAGTGACTTACTGCGTTTGCAAACAAAATACGAAATACTTGAAAGCTTTTGAATCGCGACGGAATATTTCGCGGACTGAGGAGATGGGGGTCCCCTTCGGTATATATTGCCAACCGAGGAAGTCCCGATATTACGATATTATGATGATTTGTGGGGGCGGCCCCCCTCAGTATGTTTTACCAAGCGGAGGGGCTGGAAGTTGTATCCCAATGGACTAGAACTGTCTTGGCGATCGACTTAATTGCTATTCACTGGTTGTTGACCACTGATGTAGCCAATAAGGTGTTGCAAAAGAGGATTGTTTTATTTTTTTTTATCGCACAACAGTCCTTGTATTCCGAAATGCGAAACCCCATTGCTGGATTTCATTCAATACTTCCTGAATGTTTGCTCTGTCCTGCAATGTTAGACTAAAATGTAACGTCTAAGGGTCCTTAGATTTGAAGATAGTTCAGTCTCTTAATTTACAGAATAATGTCTTCATTCCCCCATATAGCCCCAGAGATTGGCTGACCCTTAGAAATGTTTCTAAAAGCTTTGTCGCTTGGACTGAAAACTGTGTGCAAAAAAACGTAATAAAATGTAAAACCTGAGCCTTTTATCACCGCAAGCGTAGTAAACTCTCTTCTGTCCGCAGTGCCGGGAGCTGTACTACTGCGTTAAGGACAGCATGGAGCGTGCTGCTGCTCGGCAACAGAGCATTAAGCCAGGTGAGGCCTCACACGGAGTAATGCTGGACGTTAACACTGACGCAAACATTGGTGGCTGGCGGTGGGGGAGGCAAAGCCCTGGCTGTAACGTCGGTCACTGCTGGTCACTGACTGGTTTAGCTACACCCAATACCATGATGGATTTTAAGTCTGTCATGAGACTTATGGCACCGATGCTCATTGTTCTGGAAGAGTACAAGAACATTTCTGAAATACCGCTATGAATGCAAAACGTGATATATAAAGGACATTATATTATGAAATTACACTTTACCCAATGTTATCACCTAACATTACTTTATTTTTTCTAAATATTGCACTATTTAGTACCACAACTTAGGGCTGCCTGATCTTTTTACATATTACAAATACTTGCTCGTCAAATGTTTCAAAATAAAATACAAAATACTGGTGTTAGAAAATGTATTCAATTAAAATAACAAGTATTTTGTAATTTGAAAATACAAAAATACATGTAAAATAGTAATGATACATGACAAATGCATGTACCGTAGCAGCCCTAGTAATGTGTAATAGTTACACAATATACAGCTTGCCCTAACTTTAAAAAGAATAATAGTTTTACATGTGTTATAGTGTTACGGGTAAAATGAAAAATGACTCTTGTAACATTAGTAACATAGAGCTCAACAGGCTGTACCTGCAGCAGTGGGCTGGGGTTGGTGGGGAAGGAGTATTCTGCTTCCGGAAGATACTGTAGAACCGCGATACAAGATTAGGAACTTCTGTATCATGGTTTCAGAATCGTTACACCCTTTATTCATACCTAGTGTTTCCCACAGAAGTAGTGCCGATGGCTGACAGGGGTGCTGGTGTGTGTGTGTGTGTGTGTGTGTGTGTGTGTGTACATACACAAGGAGGCAACCCAGTGATTTCTTTTTTTAAATGAATGTTTTACAGTAGGGTGCCTAGCATGCACAAACTTAAAGAAACTGTTTTTAGATATACACTCAAAAAACAGGATGAGTCACATGATGTTTTTTGGTACAAATTACCTAAAATATATATTAAAAACAAATTACAATGCAAATTACAAAATAATCAAAAGTAATTAAATATGTATTTTTTCGCCATGTTGTTGATACCAATACAGATTGTGAGTGCTTAAATACGTACAGTATTTTGAATTCATTTAATTGAAATACTGCTCTGTCAAAGGATGCAAATCAGTGCCGTCAAATGCAATGTGACTTTACATGACGAGAGTTAAAATTTGTTCAGATGCCAGATTTTCAATACTACACAGACATTTACTTACACCCACATTTTCGTAAGCTGATCAGCAATACACCTAAAATATTGATGAGAGCCGTGTTACTAATCTGGGTTACTAATCTGTTCAAATTCAGTGTATCCTTATGTTTATTAAATCTATGTTGGCCTTAAACTGCAAAAAGTACCACCACACTACCAACGTCTTTTTTTACGTTGTTTACCCACAATATCTCCTTTTATAAAAGAGGCGGCTGACCTTCCCCTTTCTCCCTTTCTTCACTGTGACTTCAGTGCATATTGGTTAGCTGATATACCAAAACATTAGCATGTGGCGTGTACCGCTAAACAAATTTAACCAACATAATGATATGCAAAATTTATATAGCTCGTATAGTACCAAAAAGCTAGTGTCATCTAAAAGCCTAATTATTTGTTCTTTGCCTTCCCATTGGGACAGGCTGATCAGATTGGGGAGGGGGACACTGGGCACTTAGCAACCACTTACTTTGCTTATGGCTTGAGCCAGCCCCCCTAGAACTGAATCTGCATTTGTACCGTTTAAGGGTCTGTTAATCAGCATGTACCCACAGATGTACAGACCACTGTGTTCAAAACGTACAGTATGTGTAATGTTCAGGGAGTTCAGTCAGGGGCCGGTTCCTAACGCGGTTTGTCCTGTCATCAGGTCCAGAGTTAGGTGGCGAGTTCCCCGTCCAGGACATGAAAACGGGAGAAGGTGGACTGTTGCAGGTCACACTGGAGGGCATCAACCTCAAGTTCATGCACAGCCAGGTAGGGGGCGCTGTCTTCTGACCTCTGCTGCATGTGCATTCTGGTGTGTCAGTGTGCAGCTCTGTTCCTCTAAGTAGTCGCTGACCAAAACTAATCAGCGGGTGGAACTGGAACAACTTTCAGAACATGGATATATTTTCATCTAATACATAAGTTTCTATTTATAATGCAATAGTGATTCCCTGAAAGCCAGGAATAATACTCATCATTAAGAACGGGTTTGAGAGCACCTTAGAGGAATATTTTGTTTGATTTGCTAGACATACCATATTTTTGAAGATGCAACAATTCTTTTGAACTATGAGTGGGCATATTGCACACTACTGTAGCTATTGTTCTGAACTTGTTTTCATTTGCTGTGTGTGTGTGTGTGTGTGTGTGTGTGTGTGTGTGTTTGTTTGCATAGATCACATTTAGGGACCAAAATGTCCCCGAGGTGTGATAAAACCTGAAACTTCCTTACTTACTTTTGGGGACATTTTTTCATTAGGATAACCTCAGGTTTGTAAAAGTTTCTGAATGCAGTCAAGAAAAGTAAAAATGCCAAAAATCTTGCATTTTGTTTGGTTACTTATGGTTATGGTTAGGGCTGCTTAGGGGTTAAGGTTGTCATACTGTAGTTAGCGTTAGCATTTTTCCCATAGAAGTGAATGAGCGGTCCTCATAAGTATAAGTCAGTTTTTGTAAGTACTTGCCAACCTCTATTATATAAAAACTGTTTTGGGCGCCATCTCAGGTTTAGTCATCTTCATGTAGCCAAGACTTTGGTGATCAGATATCTGGGATCAAAACAAACTGCCACCATTGCTTACT
>JAODKC010000021.1:19877594-19897785 GCA_026777985.1 Mormyrops attenuatus | reverse complement strand
CCCCGGCCGGCGCGGGGGGGGGGGGGGGCGGCGGGTCCCGGCGAGGGCTACCCCCTCCATTGGCGGAAGGTCGGGTGGGGTCCTCGGCCGTGCTGCTGTGGGTCGGGGTCACAGCCGGTGTTCCAGGTACTCTGGGATGCTCTGTGCACCACCAGCAGCTTTGGGGGTTTGGTCTTGGGCTGGGTGGGGGGGGCCTGCCTTCTTCTGTGGCCCTGGGGTCGGCTTCCTGGCAGGTGGGGTGGGCCCTTTCCGCGGCCCCCTTCTGCTCCATGCTCCCCCTCAACACTACCAGTGGTGGCATGCCAGGTCACCACAGCGGACTGTGGTCCACCCCGCCGGGGTCTGGGGGGCTCGGGCCTCCCCAGTACATGGTGGGCCTCCCGCTGGGGGAGTGCATGGGTGTCTGGCTTCCGGGCCATCTTTGTTCTGGGCCTGGCTCGCGCCGGAGCTGGGGGTTGTGGGCTGGTTCGGTGGCTTCCTGTCCGGCGCCCTCTGGTGGGGCCCCTCGCACCGGGGGCTGTTGTCTTGGCACTCCCTCGCATGATCCTCGGCAGGTTGGACACGTGGTTGTCTCTTGGGCATGTGGCCGGGGCCCTTCTTTCTGGGGACAGCTGGGGGCCCTCTTGGCTTCGTTCCCGGCGGCTTTGGCCGTGAGTTTGGGGTGGGGGGGGTGTCGCTGCTGCCCCCCACATCAACTAGCACAACTATGGAGAAATTGTTACGCTCACACATACATAAATACATACATATACTGTATAGGTATACATTCACACTTATCTCGTATGCCACATACATACACACACACTTAACCGATAGTACCCACATACAAAGGTAGAGGCATACACACATGCTTGTTTAAATGATAACAAGTTGTAAATTTGTATTATGTTGTGGTTGATCTTGCTATTGTTATTGTTATCACGGTCGCAGCTCCAGTTCTTATCAATGTTGTTATTGCTGTTACTGTTGTTGCCGCCGTTCATTGTTTTATTTTTATATTATTATTATTTTCGGTTTGTTATTCTTTGTTTTGTTTTTTGTTTTTTTGTGCGGCAATCAGTGTGTAGTAATGACAAGCATCTTTGTTTGCATGCAAAAAGTGTAAAATGTCTGTTTTCTCTCGATTTCGAGCTGATTTAAGTGCACAGCATACATACAGTAAGTCCATGTAAGTGAGAGAGATGGGAAACCCAGAGCGATGCAGCTTGGAGAGACATTCGGATGTCATGTGATGGGTGGGGAATTAGTGCAGCCTCTTTACCCAGTCAGTCCTAGCAGAGTCCCTGTCTTGCCAGAGTGTTTTTTTAGTAATGGTGAGTAATGGTCACATTTCACATAGTATCTCTTCCTACCAATGGTCATTCTCTTAAAAATAACCCTTGTTGGATTCTGCCATTTTTTGCGCATGCTTTTGTTACACCGCTCCTGTAAATCTGCGTTGTTGGCATGTTCGATTTCGGCATGTGCTTTCCGGGTGGTGTGTGAGTCAGTGGAATAAAAGTCAGTGTGACCATTTTACTGCAGACCTCTGCCTTTGAGTGCGTCTTCATATGGATCCAATCGGCTTCCCGTTCATAGTCCCCATTCCTAGCATACTAATCATTTTTCATCCCATGGAGACATTTGTTTTATATGTATTTGTCTATAATGGTGTCCTTGTGAAAATCTTTGGAGAAGCCAACTTCAGCACAGGGCAAGGATAAGAACAGGATATAAAACAAAAGCAAGAGACACGGCTGATGTGAGTCATCTTCCGACTCGGATACAGAAAAAGGAACTTGCACCAGGGAGTATGTTTGTACAGGGTGTACTGAAGAGCCAGATTGTTTAAAATGTATAAAAATGATAAATCCTCTATTTGCCAGTTGCAGAAGTATTAGTACATTGGAATTCTTCTCTTTGCCTGCCCAATGTTGCTCTCCATAGTTGGGGGGAGGGGGAGGGGCACAGTGCAGGGTCAGCCAACATGCAGCACCCCTGTAGCGGTGGTGGGGGGCTGGGGGGGGATTCAAAAGGCCCACATAGTGACCTTCTAGTCATAGACACAGAGACTCAGCCTGCTGAGCCACTCACCGCTCCAAAATATTGAGGGAAAGTACAAATGCAGTCACCAAGTACCAGAAATATATATGCAGCAGAGATTCCCACATTTGGTGAATTTGCAGGGGGGGGTCAGTACAGTCGCGATGCAATGGCTGAACCTCACCCTGGCTGAACCACCTTCGTGATCACGGTATCTCCCCTGCCAGGTGAGTATGCTTGCATAAAAAACAGCCCATCACAGAGCATATACGTCCTCACACTATGGGCATTTTAGAGATGCCAGTTAGCCTAGCTTGTAGCCTACCCATAGCAGACATTTACTTTTTATTTATACAAAACTACAAGCACATTTTTGAGAAATCAGGGTCGGACAGTCCCTGGAGCAATTGGTGGGTTATGGGTCTCGCTCAGGGGCCAACAGTGAAACTACTAGGCCAACCCATGGATCTGAACCGAAGACCCTCCTATTACAGGTACAGCATTCAGCATGCTGCCGCTCAGAGCCATGCGAAGGAAGAAGAGCATGCAAACTGTGCACAAAGACCCAACCCTGCATGCATGAAGAAACAGTGCAACCCAGTCATTTTTGACTAATAAATGCATGCCCTCTTGTCTCTTTTTTTCATCTGACAAGCAACGTTTTAAAAAAATAAAAAGCGGAATTATATATATATTTTTTTTTCCAAACTATAAACCAAATGCTGGACACAAGTGCTCCCCCACTGTTGACTCAACACATGGGTGACAAGAAGGACATTACTTTCGATCCAGTTTTTTTTAAATGTAGTCTTAAGGTGTTGATTTTTTCGCGTTAGCTTTTCCCATGAATTGTTTAAAAAAATTTCAAAATATTAATTACGAAATATAAACTGCAATTGATTATTGCAGCCTCACTATAGACTGTATTCTACTTACAATTAATCAATTAAAGAAATGCGCATCGTTTTGTTTAAATGCATCTGCTACAAGTACAATGTAAACACTTTGAGGCTGATAACCTCAATACTCCTATGATATGACTCAACTCATAAGTTCAGTGGGTGGCTCGCTGGATCTATATTTGTACCTTGCCTAGCTTATGTGTCTGCATTTAGCACTTGTGCACATTGTCACTCGCTATAAATGCTTCTGACTCCACATCAGGAATCTTGCAATCTTGTTTGTAGTTGTTTTTCAATTTTTGGTGATTCTGGTGTTGTCATATAAAGAGTGCAGAACCGGTAAAAGCCAACGGCTTTCTGTTAAGCAAGAATATCACAGAGGTTATTTAAAATGTGGCTTGACATGCTGAACAACACAAGTATTCCACCGCTTGACAATACTGTACGTTTTAGCTTGTCCAGCGGCGACCAATGAGAAAGCTCTATACAGAATACCCAAGCACAGAGCTGACAAATCAGAATGCTAATTATATAAATAGAAAGGTTGTCAATTTTGTGTCTGTGTTAATAGAATAAGAACAAAAGATCACATTTAGTCTCCATAGTTTGTTTGTGTGGGCTTTTGTCTGCTTGTTTCAAGTTCATGTATGGTAAGTGTACATCCCTTGTTGGTTTGTTTGGTCTGGGCTGGTTGGGGGTTTAAGCTGAGTTTTTGTCTATTCCAAACAGTGATTTGTTAGTATTCATATATACAGTGAGTACATACCAGGAAACCCCCAGTACTTTCCTGCTAATACCATGTCTGTCCGGGGGAGTACTGACCTCTAGTCGTAGTTTCCAAGGAAATCATTTTTTAATGTCACAGACTCAAAACAAAAGTTCAAAACTACAGAAACAAACTCAAAGTTCATGGTGATTTGAAGCTAATTGTGCCTTTATCAGTGCTCTGTCTTTTACTCAGATCCTGGCTCTTCGCTCTGTGGTTCCCATTGTGTGTCCAGTACATGCACAAAATGACTTGACACGTTAATACAGCCCCTTCCCTTGCCCACACAGGAAGTGTGCTTTAGCAGATAAAGCTCTCATCTTCTCTCGCTGCCGAGATGTAGCTGTCTCAATGTGTATTCATGTATAGGCAAAGCAAGGCAGTCTGTCTTCACTATTTCTTCACATTTTTTTTGTAGTGTAGCATCTGCTTTCACGGAAACTAAGGGCCATGATAAACAGCCCCAGGCGATTATTCAGAATCAGGTATATTGGTATATTCACACAAACGAGGAATTTGACTCAAGTTGTCAGTGGTTCTCATACATACAGCAGATACATACACAGTTACGACAAGGCGATGGTCATATGCAGTCCAGCCAGGCCTGTCACCACAGGGGGCCGTAAGGGGGTGTCGCCACCACAGATGGTCTACCCTGCCCCCTTAGTGAAGATTTAGGCCTAATTTCAATTATTTAAAAATTTATTTTCATTTTTAAATACTAATACATAATTCAGGTCTGCATAATCCGCTAAATCCAAAGTTACGTTCTAGTCAACATTTTCAAATCCTCACAAACCCACTTGATTGGTTGTCTGGGTGACCGCGAGCTAACTAACGTAGCGAAAGATTTGCTTGGTGCGTGTGGTGGACTTCGAGTCAGCGAATTTCCCACAGTATTTCTCGAAGGTAGCTAGCCACTTTATGTCGGTAAACGTTGCTGGCTCTGTTAAAATCAAGCTCAGAGAGTCGCTATCATGTGATGTTGTGTGAATGGTACGTGGTTCCTGGGGTTTGTTGATCTGTTAGTGTGTGTACACTATGTAGGTGCTATGATGCACTTCTTAAACAATCATAAAGCTGCGCAGAGCCTGTGTAATTTTTTGGGGTTAAGTCATCCCCCATTCACTCCATTTCAGTTGTCCCCCATGTCTTTTCCGCTGGCGCCGGCTCTAAGTCCAGCTTTTATATACCAAGTACATTTGTGGTTGATACATTTGAAAAAAGACTGAGAGTGCATGCCAGTGCAAGGAGTGTTGGAATAAAGGCAGCAAGTACAATATATATTCCTTGTCCACAAAACTTTACAGTATTATGCATTCAGGCAGGTAGGATTCTCTTAGCTTTTCCAAATCCAGATTCATCCATCTGCCAGAAGGTGAACCCTGTTTAATTAATCCAGTGAACATGTTTGCACTGCTCCAAATTGCAATGGCAGCCAGCATTACACTGCTCCAGTGTTCAATGGCAGCCAGCATTACATTGCTCCAGAGTTCAATAGCACCCAGCACTACACTGCTCCAGTGTTCAATAGCAGCCAGCATTACACTGCTCCCGTGTTCAATGGCAGCCAGCATTACACTGCTCCAGAGTTCAATAGCACCCAGCACTACACTGCTCCAGTGTTCAATAGCAGCCAGCATTACACTGCTCCCGTGTTCAATGGCAGCCAGCATTACACTGCTCCAGTGTTCCATTGCAGCCAGCTCTATACTGCTCCAGAGGGCGTCCTGATTCACTCATGATGATCTCAGATTCATGTGTGGCCTGTTCACCATGGAACCTAGGCAAATAGATCTTTAACTGACATAGCTTCCAGAAACAGTTGGGAAGTTAGTGGCGAACTTTCTAACCGAGAACACCCTCTAGGTTTGGAGAACCCCTTTTGTGAGTTTGCGTGGTCTGCCACTTTGATCTGTTGTTGTTCCTAGACGTCTCACAGTCACTTCACTTACACTTGATGGGGGTTAGCACTTGCAAGGCAGAAATTTGACCAACTGACGGTGGAAGTATGACAAGTTACTGAGATCTATAGTACGACCCATTTGACAACCAGTGTTTTCACTGTGTGATTGTATGCTTAATTATACACCTGCTTCTACAATGGGTGTGGCTTAATTTGCTAATTCCGCTACTTAGAAGCAATACTTTTGGCTGTATAGTGTATGTATTGCTGTGACTAATTTTTATTTGTGATAAATAACTATTATATTTTGAAATAGGACAGCAAGGAAAGATTCATATCTACAGTTTGGTGTATTGTCTTGTGAATAAATGGGTAATTCTCTTAGCATTGGTTCAAATAATCAAAAATATATCTGTGTGCCTGAGAATGAGGTGCTGGTTGTGGGGAAAAGAGTGGAACATACTAGATAAACCTACTGAATCGGTTTCAGTCACCCACCATACGCCAATTCACAGTTGTCGCTTAAACCTCCCAGAACTCAAATGGAAGGCCATTGGATTGTAGAACTTGAGGCTATGACTTGGGGAAGCCTGTGATTGTATTCTGGTTTATCTACAAAAAAACTAACATTGACATGTAAACAATGGAAGTTTCTTAGATTTACATGATGCTGAGTTCAGCATCTCACAGAAGGGCTATGGGCTTTCTGAGTGAACAGAGACTCCAGCATACTTCCAAAGCCTGTAAGAGGAAACACCCAGATGTTATTTTTAATGGTAAAACCAGGACATAATATTGTGTTGGTTTGTGAGTATAAATAAATGTTTTTGATAACGCCGTATTTCAGATTGCTACTGTATTAGATATTGCCATAAACTCATTTTTGGTTAACTATCTGGTATGTGGAATACACTGAAAGGTGAATTTTGTGCCGGAGTAAAAGGTTTTATTTGATGGCCTGTCTTGTACAGGTTGTTTTGCTGGCTTGACTTCACCCAAAAATCTATTTTTGAGTACTTGGTTACACTAATATGTACTTTGTCACTTCTTGTACACATGAATCAGCAGACAGTGACCTCCAGGCACCGTCATTCGGCAATTTCAAAACTGTTTTTTTTTCTTTTACCAGGAAATACAGTATGTATTGCAGTTTGTTCTGTAACTGCTGTTCCTGCTACTAGAATGTGGTAAATTCTATATTAAATTAACAAAATTAGGTGAATTTTACATCTGCCCATTGTGGAGTAGTGCTCTCCGGTTGATTCTTTGGGTCATTAGTCATCAGTCAGTGCCATGCAGAATTAACATGAGGAGTCACTGTGTGCCAATATGTGTTGCTCCTGGGTAAAATGTAATGCATATATTCGCTATACACTATTACAATAATAATAATACTTATAAAAATTAAATATACGCACACTTTATTCTTTACTTTATCCTTGCAATTCTCAAAAAGTGTCTTTTTTAACTGCTGCATTGAGAATTCATTTTTTATTAACTCAAACCCTGCACTATGTTATTCAATTATTTTTGTGATTCTGATTCATTATAACAGTTGTGTTAATGTTGAAATGGCTCATAGCTTCATGCTTCGTGAAATACATTAAATATTTTCAGTGGAACAGAATAACACCTAATAATGTAAGCAAACACCATAAATACGATATCTAGATAAGGCTTTTGCACCAGTTACTGAGTTGAAATTTCAAACAGGTGTTAGCAGTAGCGGGATGCTGCTGGACCACAAAGCCAAGCAGCAATGAGTAATGCTATATTCATATTTTTGTGTGTGTAGTATGAATATATTTTTCAGATAAAAGACAGGATGCAAATATATATATATATATATATAGTTTCCTACACTACTCCTTCAGACAGATGCACTCATAACTCAAAATGTGTTCTCTTGCAGCGCTGATTTCTTTGTCATAATTATTGCAAACAGCGGCAAAGCAAGTTATTTAAAATGTCATTCGGTGTCAGTCGTCTGAAAGGAATCCCTTTTGTGCTTAGGCCTCTCTAACCGTTCAGGTGTCAGACTACTTACTTCTGTAATACTCCAAGCGGAAACACTAAAGAATTCCTTAATCCTATTTTCTGTTTGAATCATGTTTTGGTAATAGACCTTGGTCATTTTGCATTGTCCCTTATCTTTTGGCCAGGCCATTTTGCAGTCACAGCTTCTGCAGTCCTAACTGTACACAAGTGGCAACGGAAATGGAGTAAATAGCGAGGGTTGCTTTCTGTTGGTGGCAATATGTCACTCCTTTCGTATGTGCTAACTCCACTGTGAATATGTGATGTTAAAGAATATTTTTAGTAACAGAACAGAATGTGCAAACTTATGATGGAGGAGTGTGTCACCTTGCAGACACGCAAAGTTTATACCACATGATGACATTTCAGTTAACATGTTTTTCCTTAACTCTTTAAAGAAAGTTGGCAAAACATTATTATTATAACAACAACAACAATAATGATAATGATGATAATGATCATGATACAGATACAATATTACTTTTGTTTCACTGTTTGTCCTGTTCAGGGTTGTGTATTATTATTATTATTATTATTATTATTATTATTATTATTATTATTATTATTATTATTGTATCTGTATATATTGGCTTTTTATGTAACTATGACTCAGACCAGGAACTGCAAACAGAACCACATGGCAGATGAACTGAAGAGAGGAACAGAGAGGTGAGTTAGTGTCCCCCAAGCTGAGTGATATAGTCATAAGGGGCCACGAGAAGTGAAGGATAGCTGTTTGGGTGTCCAGATTAGAAACAAAAAACTGTGTGTTACATCACAGATGGACATTACTCAGCTACAGGGATTGAAATGAAAGTCTTTGTGGTGAGTGGAGAAAAATATAACTCAATAAGTCTTTTATGGGGACTGAGTATAAGCGACTAAATGCATGTGCCTAACTTTGAGTGTGCACCTCCCCTGGATGTTCAACCCCCACCCCCATTTCAGGGAAGATGTAGCAAACACAAGTATGCATTATATTTTTTTAAAAAAGTTCAGTTTCTAATAGAAATTCTGGAGAGGTGTTACACAGTGCAGGCTTGCATGTTTCCTGGAGTGACAGGAAGTGTGCTGCAATAAGATAATGTTGAGAAAACGATGCCAGAGAAACAGGCGGGTCACCCTGTGCAGACAGTTACAGCTCCAGTAAGACAGTTACAGCTCCAGGGACCTGTATCACGAAGCTGGATTCCTTGCTTAGCCGGATGACTTGTTAGACTTCAGGTACCCTGGTGTACATGGACTTTATCGTTGTTCACTTACATTTAGTCCAGACTACGCTAAATCTGACAAGCAAGAAATCCAGCTTCACGACAGTGGCCCCAGTTGTGTGAATTTACATGACGTTTCTGACACGAGAAATCCTCTATGCATGCTGTAAATACTGCAAAAAACAAAGCTGAAGGAGGACAATGCAACAGTATTTTATCATCTGAAAGCAAAGCCATTGAACATTGTCCTCCTTCAGTCTAATTATTTATTTGTTTGTTTGTTTGTTTGTTTACTGTAAATAATCTGTGGATATGCAACAACGCTATCAAATGAACTGATCACGCCAGATTCAATTGTAGTTTAGACGTGGACCAGAGTGAGCCAGTTGGTGATCATTGCTCTGTGGGATGGACCCCATATCAGACCTACTATGGGGATTGATAGGGAAATTGTTTATTGAGACGTCATCCGTCCAATAGCTTTACCACAACACAGACATCAAATAAATGACCCAGACTGGATAAACAGTCACTGCAACCAGATGCAGTAACAGGCAAAGAATATGCAAAATAAATACAATACTTTGCAAAAGTCGTAGACAGTCCACAAAAATATTTAAGACTATTTATCTGGGTAGTAAGTATACATGTGCTTAGAAAAAACACAATTTAACATTGGAATATATACAAAGCAGCAGAAAGCAAGTTCTGTCAATTAATTTCAATTACAACATTTCTGTTGCGCAGGGTATCTGGCTGCTAAATAGCTATCTTGCTCTGTTCACAAGAAAAGTGAAATACAGACGCTCCTCTACTCACAAACGAGATACGTTCCAAACGGCCATTTGTAACTTCCAGTATTCAAAGTCTTTCTTCAACATCATTTTTTTTGTGATTAATTGTCATGGTTGACACACCACAGTGAAATGTGTTCTCTGCATGTAACCCATATGTGACATAGCAGGGGGCAGCTAATTCAGCGCCCGGGGAGCAGTGCTTGGGGGTAGTAGCTTGCTCAGGGTATCTCAGTGGTGCCTTGCTATTCGGGGATTTGAACCTGCAATCTTTTAAGTACAAGTGGGCTTCCCTAACCATTAAACCACCACTGCCCACTACTCGCGAACGAGATATGTTCCGAACGGCCGACCGTAACTTGAAATGTTCATAAGTCGTTATGCAACATCATTTTAAGGGTATACGCAAGTACAAAGTACGCACGCTACATTGCTGCGCGTTGGGAGTGGCCAGAAGTCGTACTAGGCGGAACTGGAGTGCAGACAAAAAAAAATTGATGTTGCGGACAGAAAATGGGAGCCCAATGAACACCGTTTGGATTTGCAGTATTCTTCGTTTGTATGTCTGAAAGTTCGTAAGTTGAAGGTTCGTAAGTAGAGGAGCGTTTGTATTAAAACTAGTGTAAATAGCGTAATGTGATGGACTGCAACCAGAGGTATTTCTTCTGATTTTTTTCATTCACTGTTTTGCACCCCCTAATGAAATGGCACCCTAGACCTGTGTCCTTCGGGGGGGGGTGGCTATGTTGGAGGGCTAGGAGAACTGGGCTTTCTTTCCCAAACCTCTCCTGAACGGCATACCAGCCATTTCATGTATTAGTTAAATTTCACCAGCAGCTCACTTAATTTATTTAATTATGGTGCTTTTCCATTGCCCCTAGGAACCGACCCATACCAGACCCGTACCGCGAACTGGCGGTTTTCCATTGTAAAATATGCGAGCTGTGCCCGAGCCGAACCCATGTTGAATAAGCAGGGCCAAAAGCATGACCAAATCCAGCTGGTTGCGTCGCCACTTGTTGATTGGTTGAAATTCATGGAGATACCGGTGTTCTGTGCATGGATTTTCTATAGGAAAAAGTGTATATTCTATATTCATTATTAGTAGCATTGCCAATGGGGATGCATTCACGAAAACGCAGAACCTGATCATTTCCAACTTCCTACTTAAAACAGTACTGTAGAACAGCTGAACGGAATGAACTCGTAATGCAAATTTACACATGTGAATGTTAATTCCGCTAGCATTTGATACTTGCCTTACATGGCGATTTCTCTTGAATAGTATCTGGCTGCAAGGACCGCTTTCAGGCTCCTTCCGGTTCATGCATATACAGAACAATTCACCACTGTCAAGCCGCGCCACTCCTTGGACCCTGCATGCACAAAAGAGAATAAAATAAAAGAATAAAATGATCACTATGTAATGGTTTTGCTTCACTACTATTTCAATCCTGATGTTAAAGTATTTTATGTATCCATAATGAATAACGGTATAGATAATGCAATAGCTGTTTCCAAAGCATCATACCTCTGAGAATATTATAACTAAATCAATATCCATAATGCTTCAGAATTTAAAAATGATTAATAAATGTAGGCAGGACTTGGACAAGTAATCATAGATAACTTAGGTAACTGTTAATGTCAATGAAAATGCTATTTGCGTTTCTGTTGTGTGAATTTATACACATAAACAGTAAAATTTTAAACAGTATGAACAAAATTAAAAAGCATATATTAAACATTTTGATTTACAATTATGAAACATAGATCGTGCAGAAATATATGCGTGGGACTTTTTTTTTCAAACACAATGAACATATAAACTAAACTTTGTAAACTAGTGAAAGTACTGTTTGTTCTCTGCGCATGCGTCAACCTAACCGGAAGGGGCCTGACAGCAGAAATTAGCACACAGACAAAAAAGAAATGCGTCACTGACGCTCTCCAAGCTCGACAACACCGTTACCGAGCCGACCCTTCTGCAGCGGAAAACTAAAGTCAGCTGGAACTGCGCTGTAACTAGTCTCTCTTCGCGATCCGGCTTGTGTATGGGTTGATTTCTGTATGCCAGTGGAAATGAGCCATTAGTGAAATAATTTGATGGGATATTAATTAGCCAAGCAAGGTTTTCTAGTGGTTTAGTCAACACATGCATTTGTATATTGCATGGTTCTTGCAAATACTGGGGTGGCTTTTGGAGAGTTTTTGAAATGACTAAGCTGACACACTTTGACAGACATAAAATTATAGTTTTACATCAACATGGAGCCATGGCAGAGACTCAAACCCTGCTACTAACAAGGACTAACAATCCAAAAGATACAAACTAACAAACACATAGCAAACACAAAACAGACAGGAAAACAGCCACAGAGCTGCCTTGATTTCTGTTTCATTAGTTTTGTTTTGACCCGTCACTGTCGCTTTGTTTTGTGTTTTCTCCCTTTCTGTTCTGTTCTGTTAAGTAAAACATGGTTTTTGTTGGGGCCCCATGACTCGTCCCTCCTTTGACATGCCCCGCTGTAACAGAATGAACCAAAGAAAGGAACCATGAGGGGAAAAAAATAATAAAACAGATCTGCTGGGAGTGAAACAGGAAAACTAACAAACTAACGAGGAATAACAATCCAAAAGATACAACTAACAGACACATAGCAACACAGGAAACCAAACAGACCAGAAAATAGCCACAGAGCTGCATGCTCAACCCCTTGAGCTATGCAGCGGCCTGAGGTGGAGGGAAGCACAGAAGGGACTAGGGATACAAGACAGAGAGGGGGGGAAGCAGGATGCCCAGTGACTCCTGCTGGCTAACAAGGGACAAAACAAGTAGAGCAGGGACAGACAGCCACTGACCCTGACACTAAGTTACAGGTATACATACTGAAAAGTCAAAAGTAAGCAGCAACACATGGACACTCATATGTGCAGTTGATGTAATAGTTATAAAAAGGTTCCTTGTATAATTATGTCACACACAGCATCATCATGGCATATTTGAAGGGAACAAATATTTAGATATCACAATGATTACTTTTCCAGTGATGATTTGTGGCTTATCAGCCATTTTAGACTGTCAAGAGCGACTGGCCCCAGCTCTTGAGTGACCTGCATTACAAAGTTCCTCTCCGTCTTTAGGTACTGAGAGAGAGAGGTATGCCTGAGTTTTTGTATACGTAAGTCTTCATTTGACTGATATTTAGGCCTACACATGTACTACTCACTGGAGACAGCAGTTACCCACTTAAGGTCTGGCTTTTAACCACTACTTACCAAGCACTTAGAGAAGAGGAATGCCGGTTCAAAGGCCATTTTTTATTCTGTCAGTGTCCGGCTTGTTGAGCTGACCGCATTAACAGGGTCAGTCACATGCTCATTTGGCAGTTTTTTTTTGTCACACTGAAAAACACAGAAATGTACTACCAAATAAAATGGTTTGCCGTTCCTCTATTTCGGATACTATAAAACTTGCACTTAACATTCTGAGAAATTCCTTTTTTTCCTTGTTTGTGGCTCCATTGTCTCTGAAATGGTGTTGCAAACGTAGAATGTGCCTGTTTACATATACACAGCTAATTTGCATTGCCAGTGTAGAGTACTTGGCAGATGGGAATGGGGTGGTCTTTTAAGCACACATGTGCGAATGTTTCTATAATACGTGGGATTTATATGTGATGCGTATCACGATTTACACAAGAGTTTATAAATCTGACTTTTGCTTTTTAATATCGAGCTTTCGTACAAATGTTTCCTCTTCTACGAGAATGTACAAACATTTTTTTTTATCAATAAGCCGCCGGTACAGAAAACTCTCATTGGGAAAAACATCAGTGTGAAAAGTTGAAATTTATTGTGAAATAATTTGAATAATTTTAGTAATCATATTTGCATTCTGGAAAATAGTATATTGTAATATTGACTGTCTACAGAGAATTACGACGTTATTACAAATGTCACACCCTGCTCGTCCGATCCTCTTGTGTGCCACACCCCCTCATTAACCTTGTGTGGAATCCCCACGTCATCAGCTGTTTTGAATTGTTTTCCTGATTCCTGTGGATTTCAGTCTGCGTTAGAGTATGTTTCCCCAGTCCTGTCAATAATGTCAGTTGCCAGTCTAGTTTTCCCCATATCCTGGACTTCCGTGCTTCACTTGCCGTCGTGTATTCAGCCATTGTGACAACAAAATACAATTAGAAGATCTTAAATAGAAGCCACATAATTTTAATGAAATGAAATGGATCTTTATTTTAAAGTAAAATGGCACATTAATTATTGAAATATGTATTAATTTACTTATTTATGTATATTAATACATTTCATTCGTATTTTGGTGTTGCATATTATCCACCATTTTCTTTGACTTTGCACAGAACATAAGTCCATAAATCAGTTCCACAATATTTAAATAAATAGCATAAAATATTGTGGAACTGATTTGTGCAATTATGTGTTTTGCCTCTTTTGCTTCTTTGGACTGGAAAATCAGGTTGATTATGTATCTCTGTAACATTAAGTTGGGTAATTTGAGCATTTTTCTATTGAACTTTATTTGTCTGCATGTTTGTTTTGTCACTTGTGTATCTATTTAGGTATTCTGTGCGTGATTGAGCAGGCAATTCCCATCATGAGTAACTGAAGGTCCTTCCAGTTCATCCCTGTTTATAGGACTATGGTCCAAGGACCATGCAGATGAGTAAGAGTTCAGTGTGAGTCATTGCAAACATGTCATGGGGAACTGAATCTGAAATATTTTCCTGATTCCTCATTTTTTTCCGTGTGTCTGCCCTGTGCTGGTCACAAAAGCGCACATATCTGAGCTTCTTAATGTCATGTTCATCTGTGCCATAGTTATATACACTATATTGCTAGAAGTATTGGGACGCCCCTCCAAATCACTGAGTTTGGGTGTTTCAATCACTTCCATAGCCACAGGTGTATAAAAGCTAGCACCTAGGCATGCAGACTGCTTCTACAAACATTTGTGAAAGAATGGGTCACTCTCAGGAGCTCAGTGAATTCAAGCGTGGTGCCATTATAGGATGCCACCAGTGCAATAAGTCCATTTGTGAAATTTCCTCACTACTAAATACTCCACAGTCAAGTATTCGTGGTATTATAACAACGTGGAAGCAATTGGGAACAACAGCAACTCAGCCACGAAGTGGTAGGTCATGTGAAATCACAGAGTGGAGACAACACATGCTGAGGCGCACAGTGTGCAGAAGTCGCCAGCTGTCTGCAGAGTCAATAGCTACAGTCCACCAAACTTCGTGTGGCCTTCAGATTAGCTCAAGACCAGTGCATAGAGAACTTCATTGAATGGGTTTCTGTGGCTACGCAGCTGCATCCAAGCCTTACATCACCAAGTGCAATGCAAAGCGTCGGATGCAGTGGTGTAAAGCACGCCGCCACTGGACTCTAGAGCAGTGGAGGCGTGTTGTCTGGAGTGACGAATCAAGCTTCTCTGTCTGGCAATCCAATGGACGAGTCTGGGTTTGGGCATTGCCAGGAGAACAGTATTTGCCTGACTGCATTGTGCCAAGTGTAAAGTTTGGTGGAGGGGGGGTTATGGTGTGGGGTTGTTTTTCAGGGGTTGGGCTTGGCCCCTTAGTTCCAGTTAAAGGAACTCTTAATGCTGCAGCTTTCGAAGCCATTTTGGACAATTTCATGCTCCCAACTTTGTGGGAACAGTTTGGGGATGGCCCCTTTCTGTTCCAACATGACTGCGCACCAGTGCACAAAGCAAGGTTCATAAGGATAGGGATGAGTGAGTCTGGTGTGAAGGAACTTGACTGGCCTGTACAGAGCCCTGACCTCAACCCAACAGAACACCTTTGGGCTGAATTAGAGTAGAGACTGCGAGCCAGGCCTTCTCGTCCAACGTCTCTCCTGAAAGAATGGTCAAAAATTCCCATAAACATATTCCTAAACTTTATGGACAGCCTTCCCAGAAAAGTGCCAGTTGTTATAGCTGCATAGGGTGGACCAACTCCATTTTAAAGCCTATGTATTAAGAATGGGATGTCATTAAAATTCATGTGTGTTAAGGCTGGTGTCCCAATAATTTTGACAATACAGTGTATGAGGTTCCGTGTGTTGGAGCTTGATATGCATGACTAATGTTACATTCACATGTCATTAAGGGGCTGGCCAGATATTTCACAAATTGCCCTGAAGGAGTGTAATTATTGTTCCGGGGCCCTAGAGCAGCAGGGTAGCACTGTGGCATCACACCACTAGGGTAGGGGGCTCAAATCACACCCCCAGGTCTGCGTGTGAAGTTTGCATGTTCACCCCATATTCGTGTGGGTTTCCTCCAAAACACATGTTTAGGGCAACTGCCATCTCTAAATGGCTCATAAAGTGTGTTTACAATGCAAATGGAAAAAATTAGGATTTGCATTGTTTTTAAAATCGTGTTCAAATTAGGCAGCACCGTACAGGTATTGCAGGGAAGCTCCAACGCAGGACAGAGGTGAGAGGTTCAACTTTGTCTCCCATTTGTGAGTGTGTGCCCTGCGATGGATGGCATCCAGTCCAGGGTGGCCAGTGATTCCTGGGATGGTCTCACCATGTCTGAATAAGCAATATGCAAAATGGACGGATGTAATTCGCTAGTGTGGCTTCCAGTTATACTTTTTACTATATTGTCTGCAAAAACCTCACAGAAAATTCAGTTTGAGATTCATTTTCAGATTGTAGATGGAGCTTTTTTTTACTGTTATTAGGTAGCTAATAACTGGCTCAGTGAATAGCACTGCTGCCTTCTCTACAGTGTTGGGGTTTTACGTGTTCTCCTTGAGGTTCCATCGTGGCTCAGTGGTTAGCACTGTTGCCGGACTCTGGTAGGGTGACGGTTTGAATCTCATCTGTGTGGTGTGTGTGGAGTTTGCATCTGCTCCCTCTGTTGTAGGTGTTTCTTCCTGAAGTGCAGAGACATACCCTTAGGTTGACCCTAGTCGCTCTCTGCATGCCTTGTGATGGACCAACGCACTTAACTTTTCCTTCCACAATCCAAAGACACGTGTCTCTAAATCGCTTCCATTGTCTGCATGTTTGTGGGCAGTGATGGACTGGCATCCTGTTCAGTATGTTCCTTACCATGTGACCTATGCTGCTTGGGATTGGTGGCACATGACACTGACACGGATAAGTGGTTTGAAGCTAGATGTATAAGAATTATAAATAAGAAACATTTATACAGTTTGAGCTTTTATACTGATACGTCTTTTCAGTGTCCGTATGTGTGTTTGTTAATGTTGTTCCTCTGAAGACAGCATTTTATAATTTTATATCTGACCAAACTACATATTGCAACGGACCCATTCTTGTTTACTGCAAATCTAGTTGTGCAATCTTTGGAAAAAAGTTACAGTGGTTTAGCTGTATGAGTGCATTACAGAAATTCCTTAATGCAAAGTGAAATTGAAACTTTGAATATGTAATTTTCAACTTAGGAAAAGTGTGAAATGGATTTTTATGAAAAATTTTCTCTTCAAAAAAGGTCAAAATACAACAAAAGTAGTAACCATATTTTGAGCCTCAATAATAATGAAATTGAATAATTGAATGCAAAACAACATGGAGTGTCTCAGCTTTTGTGCCTTCAAGATTCACGATACAACCTCGGAGGTGGTTTTTTTTTTATTGAAGTGACCATTTAGAGAGCATCTAGATGAACACTGGTGAATATGGTTATGACAAAGAGGCTTGAGTTCTTATCCTCATGCATAAAGTCATTATAGGTAAAAAAAAAAAAAATACAGTACTGTTCAAGAGTCTTTGGCAAGTAAGAGAAATGTGTAAAGTTTATCTGGATAGTAAGTACACGTCTGCTGAGAACAAAAAATACAATTTAGCAGTAGAATAGATACTTGTGGACAGCATGGTGGTGCAGTGGTTAGCTCTGGGACCTGGATTCAAGTGTCTAGCATGGCTCCATTTGTGTGGAGTTTCCATGTTTCCGCTATGTTGTCGTGGGGCTTCCTCTGGTTACTCAATTTTCCCCCCCCCCCCCCCCCCAGTCTATAACTATGCTGAGGTGAATTAAAGTTACCGAATTACTCATAGGTTTGTGGTGCCCTGCAATGGGTTGACATCCCATCTGGGGTTGTTCCCTGCCTTCTGTCTGCAGTCTCTGCGATAGGTTCCAGGCACCCCCCCCCCAACCCTGAATATGATAAGCAGTGACAGAAGTTACATATGTCTAGTTGGATAGCTAGATGAACACCGCTTCAGTTCCCAAACCTCTGCTCGGGAGAACCACAGCTATTCCATGTCCTGCTTAAATTTCACTACCAACCCATTTAATTACTTAACTAAATTAGTTAAATAACTCAATGAGGTATTGATTAGCTATACAAGATGTGCTAGTGGTCTAGTCAAAAACACATGGGTGTTTTGGAAGGTTGCTGCAAATGCTGGGGTGGCTTTAGGAGAGGTTTTGATACGGCTAAGCTGACACACTTTGACAGCCATAATATCATAGTCTTACACCAACATGAAGATCATATACGCATCATTATTATTGGCTGCCTAAGGCATTTGCACAGTACTATATATGCTCTACAGTGTCGTGCTGCTTTTATTTTTATATTTTTATCAGTTAGTACTGTAACTGTGTAGCTGTGAGGCCTATTCAACACATTCGCTTGCCCATTCAAGCTATAGAGATTCAGCTTTTGCACACGTCCCTCATAATGATGTGAATAGCGTGCTTAGCCGAATGTGTGAAGCTACCCAAAAACCAAGAAGTGAGACTGGATGGCACTGGTGGGTGTAAGGAAGAGAAGTAAGGGACACTTATTGTAAAAGGGCAGGAGATTATGAGAAATTAACACAGAGAATAGCTGCAGTATTGACGTGATTGATAGATATCATTGATCTGCTTGAATTCAAATCCACCTCAGTAAATTCTGTATTCCAGTTGTTGTATCTTATTTTCCAATTTGTGAGTAAGTCACAAGTTTTTCGGCCTTTTTATCAAAGTCAGTCATATACAGTTTTCACAATATTATGGCTCTTTATGAGCTATTCAGTTTTTCTTAACATGGATCTTTCTTTTTCATGCTTCTGTTGAATATGGTTCAATTAATAATTGCTTTTTTTAAAGAGAATGTGTAACTCAGCCCTTGGGAAACTTAGTTTTTCATAATTACAAAGAGGATTTTTGTGAAATGTTATTTCAAACTTTAAAGTATAGTTAATTTTTTTTTTTAAATGAAACAAAACCTAATTCATGTTATGATACTTTTCACGTGATTGTAGATAAAAGTCGCCAAAAAGAAGGCATGAAACCACAGCTTCACACAATGCCGTACCGAAACAAGTCTCACCGATTTTAGACCTACATTTAGAGCTCAAGAAGATGTATGTGTTGTCTTTCTCAAGCTACCAGTTTTGCATGATTAAGGCAACTGTAAAGGATTTCAAGAGAGAATTGGTCATTGTAATGACATTTAATATGTTAATTAAACAGCAAATGAAATCCTGCGTGGTTAAAAATTGCTAGACTCACTGCCATTGGCTGGTGTTAGGTGACACAACTCAAGCCAGCTATATCTGTATGGTCAAATGTTCGCTGACAGACAAACCCACAACCAGGAACTTTAAGCGCAGAAAAAGAAGTAAATATTGAAACACTACATCTGACCGTGTGTGTTAATAGCACACACACATTCGGACCTTGAGTGTACAATATATGTCATACCAATAAGCAGTGGGCTGTGGCTCTGCATTAAGTGAAGACTCTGAGATTGGCACAGAGGACATTTCCTTGGTTATGCAATGGCTTTTGAAAAGTTCTGAGCTGGAAGGAAACCCTTCAAGCAAGGAATATCTGTCAGAGTGGTCTTCATGCAACGGTTCAACAAGATGGAGAGGTACCTCATCTCAACTGTGAGTGCTTTATTAGTTTACTCTTTATTTCTCAGGATCTTCATGCTTCTAGGCTACAGCAGGAATAGTGGTGTGCAAGCCATCTGAAAATTAATTCAGGATGTTTATCCTTTAGTTTCGTCTTCAGATGGATTGCGTTCTAATTTGCGAGATGTTTTTGACATTTAAAATTTACCTCAGTTACGTACAGCCAAGGTATGTTCCTGTATGCTTGCTGTTACCCCAGATGAGACATTATTATTTAATAAGTTAGCAGGAAATAAGTACATTCGTGCTGTACAGATCCCCAGGATGAGTAGTCATATTGCTTGATATTATACGTGCATGTATGTGTTATTAATGCTAAGTATGTAACGCCAGCCGCCATGTTTTGCTTAAAAGGCATCGGATGAAATGGTTGCCTATGATCCTGAAATGTACCGTGGACCCATAGAGTATCACCCATATCTTAGCAGTGATGGGGACAGTCATGGAGGTGAGTTTATAAAACATAATAATATATAACCAGAGGTGGAGATTTCAGGTCCAGAAAGTACAAATCCAGACCAAGATTTTGTTTCAACCAGCCAGTTGAGTATAAAGAGTCACAGACACAGAGTACTCGACTGGTTGGTTGAAACAAAATCTTGGTCTGGATTTGTACTCTC
>JAODKC010000021.1:19864974-19875220 GCA_026777985.1 Mormyrops attenuatus | reverse complement strand
GGCATACAGCAACTCTGGATATAACGGACTTTGGATATAACGGACTGTTTTGCCAGGTCCCTTGAAGTCCGTTATAAGTGGATTTTACTGTAGTATGTCTAGAAAAGTGTCAAGATATGAGTGAAGTAGATTGATAGTTAAGGGATGAGTGAGACTTTCCCAATATGGCCTGTTTTTGAGTAAGGACAGACAGACATAGTGGGATTGAGCAAACTCACCACCCACCAATCTGTGGGTTTGCCTTATTTACTCAATGTAACTGCTTGCTATTGGGACAGAATTTTAGTCAATGGTATAAGGTGGATATCTCACTGTGAACTTTTCCAGTTTTTCAGTTACACTCAGTCAACCCATTAGGCAATCTAGGGGGCCACCTAGGACGCCATCTTCTGCGGGGGGCCCTGACCGCTGGCACCACCAGGCAAACTTCACTGCTGGTTTCCCCTCTATAAGCATCACTGCCAGCAGCACCCAGAGCGAAAAGCATGCTGCATATAGAACTTTGTATGTGGTGCATCTCAGACCAAGTGAAACTGGGTGCTGAAGTGTGTCGGGGGGAGGGGCATGGTGGGGAGGGTGCCAGCAGTGACCAGGGCTTTGACCAGCACTGATCACACTGCTCTGTATTTGGTATACCACTACAGCTAAATGCTGATGATTGCATTCTGGGACAATGGAAACAAAGATGACATCCATGTCTGCCACAAGGCTTTGTTTTTTCTTTTCTTTTTTTAATTTTGACATCATGGTTTTCCATCTGGGGGCGGCATGGTGGCACGGTGGTTAACACTGTTGCCTCACACCTCTGGGACCAGGGTTCGAATCTCCACCCTTTTCCATGGGTGTGAAGTTCGCATGTTCTCCCCATGTTGTTGTCGGTTCCTCTAGGGACCTCTGGTTTCCACCCACAGTGCAAAAACATGCTGAAGGTAATTGGTGTTACCAAGTTTCCCATGGATATGAATGGTGTGTGAGTGTGCCCTGTGATGAGTTGGTGCCCTGTCCTGGGTTATCCCCTGCCCCAGCCCATATGCTCCAGACTCCCCACCCCCCCCCAACCCTGATAAGACAAAGCAAATTTCCAACACACACACTATAGCAGCTGTTAGTTAGCCATGCATGGAATCCAGATGAGTCATCATGGAAGTGTATCTGGGTGGAGCCACATCTATGTAGGGATCCTACTGGAATTATTAATGTTGTCACATTGTTACATCTTTGCCTTAATTTGGCAGCCTAATTATATTGCATCAGTTTTTAATGCTGCCATGTGTTTTATCTCTTTGAGGAAATGCTTGAAAATAACTAGCAAAAACCACCATTTTGTGCTAATAATTACTAGCATAAAAGAAAAAAAACTAGGTAATGCTTAAAAACAATTAATGATAGCTACCACAAAACTATATCCTTAATGGACTGGGATTATATTCAAGAAAGTGATGGTTCCACGGAGATTAAAATCAGCGGGTTTTAATGAAATTTGGCATTTTTTGAATGTTGACATGGGTGGGTGTTTTTGATTTTCACTTTTTTATGTGTGCCCCCTCCGGACAACAAGACAGATGACAAGACCAATTAGGTGTGAGGTGATGAGGTATCCAGCAATCCAGGCAGGATAAGTTGTAAGGGAAAGCGCTGCGTAATACCTGAAGGGGCAGATATGACTTTGGGTCTGAGGCCTCTTATCCTGAGAGCACTGAGGCTGAACTGACTCTGTGTCATGCAGATGAAAGTTTCACAGTTTCAGGGTAAACTCTGTACTGCACACTGTCAGAGAAGACTGGTGTTTGTCACAATTTCTTTACCCTTATTACAAAATTAGTTTTCACAGCACTTACTTCCCATACAGAAAAATTAATGAAGGATATTAAGCCACGAAGCTGAGCTTAGAGATGGACCGTGAATATCTAAAACTGTCATTGCCTGGCAATCATTCATTGGAATGTACCAGTATTGGTGGTGTTTGATTTTCAAAATATGATTATTGTACGATTATTCTAAAACGCGTAGTTAATGCCACATGGCGTAGGTGATTTCTGCTGGCACATTGGTCTTTTTTTAAAAAACATAATCCTTCAATGTAGCAGAGCATTTTCAACAGTTTAGTTTTGAAACAAGTGTTACCCACAGTTTTTTTGTATTCTGAGAACAACTTAGTTCCTCTTTCAGAATAAAGTTTGTGGCTTCTCAAATGGCAGATTATTTTAAGATCAGCAATTTTGAATCTGCACTCAGTGGTAAACAGAAAGGATGGTACTGAAGAAATTTAGAAAAAACATAAAGCAGTATAAACCTATATAAAAACCAGGCAATTTTGAGTGAGTGTAAAACTCTGAAAATAATGCGAGATTGATTAATCAGGGACTTTGAAAGACTTTCGGCCAGACGATAACTCAGCTCAGCACGCTCTCTTTTCAGATGCAATACTTCTCTCCCGCCCTCTGCTTTCAACACCCCTCCCCTGCCGCACGGAGCTCAGATGAAGAGGAGCCTGGTGTCCATAGCCCCCCCCTGGAGGTGTCAGAGGGAGAGGGGGACCTGGCCCATCACCTCCCCCGCCCCTCTGCCATTGAAACCGGTGAGTTCCTGCAACCTGGGAATCATTTTGAAAAGCACCGAATAAGTGAGAGTTTGCTGTTCCTGTTCCTTAAATTTAATTTGGGTGAACAAGGTAAGACTTGTAAAGTGAAAAGTGACCCTTTCCTTTAATCAGAAATAGACATGCTATGCGACTGATCTAGGAATATATAGCAACATTTGAGTGTTTCAAACATTTTTCCAGACAATAAATGACACCCACTTACTACCCTGCGACCAAAATCTTCGTAGAAACTAAGAAAAGTTTTTTACATCATTGAGGAGAGATTTGCTGATGGTTAAAAAATAAGAAGTCCAACATTAGACAAAATGTTAAAAATAAACACTCACGACCCCCCAGTTTAGAAATGCTGCTTTACATCATTGGTAGAAAAAGTATCTTGGGAGAGCACTTGTCTCAGGAAATATTAAAACAGATTCTGTTTTATTTTAATCCAGGAGGCAAGAGGAAGATCCGTTTATACCAGTTTCTGCTGGACTTACTCCGAAACGGGGACATGAAGGATAGCATCTGGTGGGTGGATAAGGAGAAAGGCACCTTTCAGTTCTCTTCCAAGCACAAAGAGGCACTAGCTAACCGCTGGGGAATGCAGAAGGGGAACCGCAAGAAGATGACCTACCAGAAAATGGCTCGGGCTTTGAGGAACTATGGAAAGACAGGGGAGGTGAAGAAAGTGAAGAAGAAGCTTACGTACCAGTTCAGCGGGGAGGTGATGGGCAGACCACATTCAGAGAAGAAGATGTATGCATTATCATAGGACAAGGAGGCAAAAAAATACATATTTCATATTTTTAAAATTTCATTTTAATGAACAGTTTCTACGGGATGTATATACGTACATAGGATTATTTTTTTCTGCTGTTGTTCAGTAGATGTTCTTTCTGCATGTCTTACTTACAGACTGATAATGAGGAGCATTAGTATTGATATCTTTTTATGGACAATGTACATTTTAAAGTTTAAAGGGCAGATGATGAAATCTACCATTGTTCTCATAAATGGGAAGTGAAAGTTATTTAAAAAAAATGGCACAAACCAGCACCAACTTACTGTACACATCTTAAAATATTATGTCAAATGGCCAGATTAACAGTATTTATTAAGAGTAATATATTACTGTCAAAGCCTTTGGGAGGTCCCTTTTCGCTGTCGTCCTCCAAATCAGCAAAGTTAATCTGTGAGGAACAGATTCAAAGCTGTGAAAACGGATCTTTAAACTAATTGTAGGGCAGCAAGAAGCATCTTTTCCTGGGAAGGCATCATGTTAAGAAGTAGGCTAGAGAGAATGTGGTTTAGGGATAACTTGCGTGACAAACTTTACCACGCTCACGGGGCTGTGCTGTTACTGCAAAATGCCCAGAATATCATTCCGATAAATAAAGTCAATTTGAATTGGTTTCCCTAGTAATTCGATTGTTATGATTAGCAAGACTGAATATTACTGAGTAACTCAACTGAATTCTCCCTAAACAGTTTTGTACTTAATTTTGAACACTACTTTCTTCTTCTCTGAAAAATGACAGAGACTCCTAAATGTTTGCTGACTGCAGACCGACACACTTTGGGAAAAAATTTCATGGACCACTAAAACTTGGGAGGGGTTGGGGTATAACAGTGACAGGGTGCTGGTGGCGAAACGTGTCAGTCGGGGAGGAGAATCAACCCTTGGGCCAGATTTGATGTTTGCCCATTGCTATTTTTTTCAGTTACATTCAGAAGGAATGAGCATCAAGTGTCGTAAAAAGGGCGTGGCTCAAAATATATAGTTTATTTTTGGAAATAATTCAACCCCTCCCCCAATCCTCCTCAGAGCAACTAATCTTTCCATTGCTCACCCAGTACAGGGTCACAGGTAACGCGAATCCACACAACATGGGGAGATCATGCAAACTCCACACACACAGAGCAGGGGTGCAACTCAAACCTCCAGGCAAGAGTGCTATCCACCAAGCCTGCCGTCCTACTCATTAGTCATTATCGAAATGTCAAGCATAGCAAAAGGCACATTCATACATTCATTGATTTTATTCGTTTTTTGTACTCAAGCAGTCATTCATTTCAATGGTTCAAAGTCAGACTAGATCTTTAATGCTAAACAGATGGGATCACAATAAGTTTCTTATTTCGACAGCCTCATAAAAGTAATGTCATCCAGGCACTCATCTTGGAAATATGGATTTTAATACGTGTTGCTGGTGTATTCCCATTCCATGGTCTGTTTGATATGACTCAAAGATTCCTGTGAACATTCTCATTTAAAAGTGTGAATAAGAATGTCCACTGCAGGAGGTAAACCATTCCCCAGAAAAGCAAATACCCTTAGAACCCATACAATAAATGCAAATTTAATTCTGTCCCACAATTTTCCGAGTAAACTGGCAGACGTCCACTGTCATTAGGGCAGCCTTTTTAGGTCATGCATCGGCTTAGCATTTGGATAGCACTACAGGGAAGTGACACACCATGTGACATCAGCCATTTTATCATGTGACCATAGTATTGCGACTCAGTGTTTCTATAATAGATATGGGACTTTATTCTGTTCCATCCATCCATCCATCCTCCTTCTTACAACTCATGCTGATATACATACATATACATTTTGCTGCAACATGGTGTCTGTAGAGTCACGTCTTCCAGGTTCCGCATATAATGCATTCAACTACGTTTAACTACATTTAAGTAGCTGCAATTTAAAATTTAGCACAAAGGACTCAGGATATGTATAATACGCCTTGAAATGCTCAATGTAATTACAGTTTTTAGAATTTTAGAATATTTGGTGCAATGGTTAGTCTCTTAAAATCACTCTTTATGTACCTACATTGGTTATCATTTGGAATAATGTATCTTTTAAAAAGCACACACATTCCAGATATCATCCTTTGACCTACCATTGTTTCCTCTTTGACTTGGCATATTAGTCAGCTCAACCCATGACTTGAATTGTGTCCCTTCCCTAAAAATATCCCCCATGCTTCAGTGACAGGAATCAGAGGGGAGTAAAGCCCTGGGCCAATATATATTGTGTCTGTGGTATAGGCCACAGGTCTTCCGGACTGCATGTGGCATATTATTTTTCAAAGTGACTTTTCTGGTGTACAAAGCCTTTTTAAAATTCACATAGTGATCTATTTTTACGTGAAGCATTCCACGCTGCAGTGCTTTGAAAAGGTATCTGAAAAGGCATCTAATTGTTTCTTTATCGGCATATTTCTCAAATAGAATGTTAGCAAATTTTCAACTAAAACTTAATGTTTCATAGAAGGATACTTATGGAGACAAATGAAACGTTTTTTTTCTTCTTCTCGAACTACCTGAGTATCTGACCAATGTTAAGGGGGGAATTTTTTTTACAATATTGCTAATCAGGGGTATTTTCCGAGTCCGTCACACTAGCTTATGGCCTCCCCAGTAGTCAAGGACTGAATGTGAGAGCAGAGTGGTGCCAGCTTAGGTATAATAAATGTCACTTTATTTTAATATAGCACCTTTCATACCATGGTCAGCCCAAGGCACTTGACAAGAGTGTGTGGCAATCCATTACTATATTATTTATTAAAAAATGGATACATGCTGCTACTACACCAAAAACATTCCTGAATATTGGGGTATGATTAGTATAACTGAAAGTGAAACAAAGTGGGAGCATCCGCATCAGTATTCACGTGAAAGAGCATCACGTTGTAACACAATCCTCACACAGTGCTATGTTGCAAAAGGCGCTAAATGACAGACGGTATTGTAATGGGGTCCTCATGACCTCCTGATGACAGGAGTGTTTGGAGCCAAAGAAGAGGGTGTGAAAAGATCTGAGATGACAAAACAAACGTCTGCCAAGTGGGCGGAGCTAGATGTCTCCAAACTGATATTTTTTTATTTGTTTATTTAGCAGATGCTTTTATCCAAAAAATTGCCCTTTTTTTGAAAAAGCAGGATCAGTCAATCAGTAACTGGTGAGGTTAAGGGCCTTGCTCGAGGGCTCACCAGTGAGATCACTCTGCAAAATCTGGGATTTAAACCCACACCTTCCGATCACAAGGACAGCCTCCTAATCCAGCCATACACTGGTACATGGTTTGAGGGACAGGTCAAGACTTCAGTCTTGGGCCTAGTTGTCAGTCAGCGGGGGCAGAGACCTCAGTCTGCTACTGTGAGCAGAAATGTGGAAAGCTATGTGAAACCCTCCCAGGAATGGTGCGAGAGAGAACCAGGTGAGCCATCTATCGGAGGAATGGCGTGAGGTGAGTGCTATGTGGGGGGGTCCGGGAGGCTGACGGACGGGGGCACAGGTCAGAGCCACGGGCTTGTTATTTACAGGAACTCCGCGGGAGAGCAGGACGTGCTGAAATGTGCCTGACAAGTGTGCCTACCCATGGAGTCAGTCTCACTGCAAATGCTTATCCTTTCACTGCCCTTATAGATACACAGGGCTTTGTCATTGCCCTTCTGATGGCCCAACAGATACAAATTTCCCTGAAAAAGAATTAACAAAAAAAACATGAACAATATTCAGACATGTAATGTCCAGTTAAAATGTCATTGTGCCTTTTTGATTGTTAAACTTCTTGTGTAATGATCACATGGTACACCGCATTGTCCTCCACGGTGATATTTCTCAGACATTAATCATAAATTACCCACGGATTTTTTCTAAAATGTAGCCCTCCACCTTCCTGAGAATTCAGAAAGATTCCTGGAAATTCCCAACCGATGGAAGCATTTGTGGAAGTTGCCAGTTATAGCCAGCTGATAACGACAACAAGGCGGGTGGGGGTGGAGGGTCTCTTACTTTGCATGTCTGTGGTCCGACACACCATCAAGTCTGGGGTGTGTGACTCCCTTTCTAAATTTAACTTTAGCCCATGCTATGCTCTGTCAGTTAGGTGATGTTTGTAAGGAGTGTGGGGGAGGGGGGGGGCACCGAAATTTACTGGGGTGGAGGGAATGGGAGGGTGCATGCTTGCGTTCGTATCTGAGCGCTGACAAGTATGGGGTGGGTTCACGATACAGCCTCACTTTGAGAGGAGGCTCCGGGGGTTTATTAGAGACACAGAGCAAGCGCTGTAACGCCCGTCCATTGAGACACACAGGATCTCTGTCAGGATGCCAGAGCCTGCTAGAAAAGCAGGTAAGGCCCTTTCAGTTTTACCGGAGTGTAAATGACGATTAGGCATAGGTGTATGAATGGAGAATCTCAGGCTCACAGATAATATTTATCATGGTCTGAATTTAGGAACTCAGTCGTGATCGTGGCTGCGGCCCCAATCCTGGCTATTAAAACCGTTTCTTTAGCACTGATGAGCTGGGTAGTTATCAGTCCAGACAGCTGCTAAGTCATTTACCATAAAATATACATACATTTATGATTTGATACATGGAGGCATTTCAGATGGTTTTCCAATTATTACCTGTGATCCTGACAAGAATAAGTGGCCGGAAGATGGATGATTGGATTTTATAATTCATTATCTTTGTAAAAAAAAATGACATTGCGCTGAATATAATACAATACCTTTTGTCAGCATATTTAAGGTCTAATTTAAGAATTTTGTGCATTTTACATTTTTATATAAATTATTACTGGCTTATTTATAATGCATACTCTATTTCATCACACAAATATCGAACTAGAAGTCACTATTTTACAGACTGGTGGACAGCAGGGGTACTGCATCTTTTTTTGTCAAGGTGTGGAATTAAACTGTTATTAATCTATATTTAAGATAATTTCAGAGACATATTTCTTCATTTTGTAAAGAAAAACAGAGTAAACAATAATACCCAAACTCCATATAGCACGCTGATGCCAGACACACAAGCACATATTTGAAAGTGCGCCTAGATTATTTGGTAACGCTTTGCATTACCTTCACTTTCGTAATGCATTCGTAATACACAGAACATTCATAAGCAACATATCCTTTAACAGCTGTAGTATACAGTAATAACAAACATTGTACAATTGTACGATAACAATGCTTGTTATTATCATATAATGTTTGTCTTCAACAGGTTCAGTAATGGCGCAAATGACTCCACACCTAAACTGAATCTGGGACTTGACAGCTTTTAGACTTTACCTGGTTTTGTAGCCAAAGGACAGATAGAAACAGACCGAAAACACACAAAGAGACAATTACAGAATTGTACAGGTCACCTAATTCACGTGTCAAGGAAATGGAGGAGCCAGAGTTCTTGAACTTTACATTTATAATGTCAAACACCTGGGCATACTTACTGTAAATATCCTGGCATTGATTTCAGTGCTCTAGCATTCAAGGGTAATTTTATTTTTCATTTTCTTCCAACAGATGAGCTTTCAGTCTGTCACTTACAACCTTTTACGTGCACAATGAAAGACGTCACATTACACAGATGCCTCACATTTCTCATATCCCCAGATCAGAAGTACATATAGATGACTGTAAAATGACCTGCATTCAGTGACGTGTTTACTTAGTCACCACCATTAAATTAGCATTACTTTGCATGTCAAATACTACTGGGCTATAGTATCCAGCCTTGCCATGCTTTCCTACCTATTATTTGTAAGACAGCAAATAGCACTAGGCTGACTGGTGTTATGGATACATGAGGCCTGCCTTTATAAATGACTAAGTTGAATGTTAAACTATTAGTGTTTATGAGCAAGGTGTGAAATGTGTAATGGGTCACTAATAATAAAGAACGTAAGCCACCGAGTTTGGACCCGATTATCGTTTATATGATTGTGATCGATCAGAATGCATTTTTAATCTCCCCACCATTCCAGTTTCCGCTTTCACAAAAAAACCGAAGACAGCAGAGACCGTGGTGGGCAGATCCGTTGTTTTTGAGGCAGAGACTGAAAAGGCGGATGCGAAGGTGCGGTGGCAGCGGGACTCTGCTGACATCACGGCCAGTGAGAAGTATGTGACAACTGCCGACGGAAGTAAGCACTCACTCACTGTCAGAAATGTCACCAAGGAGGACGATGGCATCTATGCTGTGATCGCCGGCACATCGAAGGTCAAATTTGAGCTGAAGGTGAAAGAAGGTATTGGCGAATGTCTGACTTTCTGGGTGCCTGCACAAAGTACATAGTAGGCCTAACCATGAATCTTGTTTATATTTTATTTTAATTAAAAAAAGACAAATAATAATAATAAACGTTAAAAAGTGATTGATGTTTAACAAATGTTGCATTATTATTCCTTAAGAAATGTGAGAGACATTTATTAAAACAATTTCACTGCAAATGTCTCTATACATTTATTCATTGAGTAACAAAATAAACAATAGTTTTCAGTGAGAATAATTAGCTTGAAATAATCCATCTTGTAAACGAGTACGGTTATCACGATGAAGGAATTTGGTCATAATCAAAAATCATTCTTTGAAAGACTAAATTTGACAATATTAAGTCTATATACACACCTATGCGGTCTATATACAGTGCAATAAACAATATGTCCAGTCCGACTGTTTTCCACTGTCCAGTGAAAACTCTGTCACCTGTTATCTGTATGTCACACTGCAGTCTTGGGGGGGGGGGGGGCGGTATTGCCACGATTTACCGGGAAAAAGATGTTATGACCAAAAACCTAAAATGAGTGGAGCTCACTGGAACGGGCCAAAAAAACCTAAATTTTTATTTTCACTATA
>JAODKC010000021.1:19853147-19864965 GCA_026777985.1 Mormyrops attenuatus | reverse complement strand
CCCCCCCCCCCCCCCCCCCCCCCCCCCCCCCCCCCCCCCCCCCCGCCCCCCCCCCCCCCCCCCCCCCCCATTCGTGCCACTATTTACCTGTATATAGATGGTATGACCATAAAGCTTACTTGACTTGAGCTGACTGGAACGGGCCAAAATAACCTTAATGTGTATTTTCCCTATCAATATTATTCTACGTTTATGAACTTACTGTAGAAGCAGTGAAGGATGGTGCAGCCTCTGCCCCAGTTGAAGCTGCAGCTCCACCAGAAGCTCCTGGTCCATCCTTACCCTCCACTGAAGCTCCGTCCCAGAATGGAACACAGGACCAAGGGGAACCTGCAGGACACGACGGTGAGCTGACGCAGCTGCACTGTCTGGAGGTGCCTGAGCCCAAACTATTGCCACCACCCACCCCCTCACCATCTGTCCCTCACAAAGCAATACTGGACAACGTAAATATATTTCAGGTTATTGCATCCTGTTGATTGGTTGATTGTTAAACCAAACTCCATAACCCATGGCTTCCAGCATCAGATCTGGCTGAGAACCACCAGCCAGACACACGGCAGGATCTGACAGGGCTCTTCTTGGAAAAGCCACAGAGCGGGGAGGTCACCGTGGGTGAGGCAGCTGTATTTGCTACAGCACTGGTATTCTCTCTAATGTATATTCAGAAAGATTTAACAGGGTGCTATGGCCAATGTGTAAAGGCTATTTCTGGATGAATTATAAGAACAAATGAAAGACTAACTGAGAACTTACTATGGATGAAAGCTCTTAACTAGACAAACATAGAGTAAACAATGCAACCATCTTTTATGTTCTCCTTCTCCTCAGTGGAGAAGATGTACTCTTTGTTGGGTTAGAGTGTGCATGTATATCAATGTACTATTGTGTGCAGGTGAAAATATAACATTTATGGCCAAGGTGGGCTCAGTCAACCTGTTGAAGAAGCCAACCATCCGTTGGTTTAAAGGCAAATGGATGGATCTGTCGAGCAAAATAGGGAAGCACCTGCAGCTGAAGGAGCAGTATGATCGCAACACGAAGGTCAGTGTCAATGGGCCGTGAAGGCAGCGCCCGACTACAATGCATGACACATGGAATAGCAGGTTGATTTCAGTGGCAGTGTTTGGGGCACAAGCAGTCACTACACTAAATATCAATTAAACACGTTCCTTATTTAGGGGATCCTAAAGCAGTGATTTCTGCTAATCAGCAAGCTATCTTCTGACTGTACTTGCTAGCTACTGTTAACATCATATGCAAGCATGAAGTGATCATATCCCAGCAACGACCATGAACATAAAGAAAATGACCCTGAAATAACGTTTTGTGTGGGGTCCTAGAAACAACACACCGGCCCTGATTGATACAGCTGGTACAGATATAAATGGTAGATATTTTAAAAGGATCTTTTGCCGTTTTATATTTTACGCAAAGTGTCTCATGTCATACAATATTTGTTGATGGCCTCTTTTCTTAGATACTGCAGAGATTCCAAGTAGCACATTCTTGAGCAATTTGGGTACTTTTTTCAGGTGTACACCTTTGAGATGCAGGTTATTGAAGCCATGGCCAACTTTTCTGGAGCTTTCCGATGCGAGGTGTCCTCCAAGGACAAATTTGACAGCTGTAATTTCAACCTAGCTGTACATGGTATGTTCATCCATCCTAATAAGTGTCATGAGAAAGGGAACTACTGGATCGTTCATCTTATTTTGATGATCGATATATTAAATCGTCTCAAACTCTCTGAACGATATACTCTTAGTGAAATGGTCATGTGACGCAAAATACTGAAATGTGATTGGCCAATACAATATACAATCATACCACAATAACAAGAGGACTTGAGGCTAAATCCTGTAGGCAGTGAGCCTTTACAGTATATGTTGTGTTCTTTTCATGCAAAACCGCTTACAAACCCAAGTATTGCAGTGTTAAAAGTCTTAAAAGATTTTTTTTAATGAATCTTTTTTTGCCATTTTATTCACAGATGCTCATGTCGTAGAAGAGTTTGACATTCGTGCAGCTTTCAGACGCACGTGAGTCCTTTAAAGACCAGAAAAAAACTGCTTAGATTCCCTCTCAGTCATGACACCCAGATACTCTAAATCTTATTAACATGAAATGTGTGTTCTGATTTGAATATGTATTGCCTTTAGTATGTTTTGGAAAAATGGGTACAGAACCAAACCTGAGATATGAAGAAGATTATTAAATATGTAAAATTGCACAATGACACAACCCTCTAAATACCTCTTAGTCTTATTTTAAATTTGATGTAACCTTTCTGAAGGTCACAGTGTCACGAGTCCAAGCCTTACAAGTCCGTGCTGTAGCTGCCCGAGCGGAGAAAGAGATAAGGCTATCACCGCTCGGCCCTAACCTCATGTAAGCCAGACGCTGGGGTTTTCAAAGCAGTGGAGCTAGTGCTGGTTCGCCAGCTGTGAGCTCGCAAATATTTCCAGACGTGGTTTCGCCTGACTGGTTGTTAAACCCAAGACTTCTGAACTTATGGTGCTGCCCGGCTGCCCGGAGAACTACTGTACAGTACGTTCTTTACCTTTACTCTACAGAGAATTACCCAATGTGGTTACAGGCATCATCATTCATTTGGTAATCTTCGTAAGACTGGGTGCCTTACATATTAGAAAACTGAGTGCAAATGAAAGTAAGTAGAGTCTAACGCAAAAGCAAGATCACGATGAAATATTTTCAAATGGCCAGTTCTTCTGCCAAGAGGTATGGGGTATAAATGTCATTTGTCGTCTGATTGTCGCTTCCATGGAGGAGTATGGGCAATTTAAATGTCACATGACTGGATTTTTGGGATGTGGGATGAGCTGATGAACTGCTGGCCTCAACTTCTTTCTGAAGGAGCGTGGATGCCGGTGAGACCGCAGGAGAGCTGGACTTCAGTGGTTTGCTGAAGAAGCGGTATGTATATGCCTGCATCTTCCTGTCATTTATGCTGTCATGTGTAGGTCGAGCTAACGTCATTGTAGGTATCTGAAGCTGTATGATACATGGGGTCGTACACTGAGATGAAATTTTGATCTCATTGGTCATAGTGCATGAGACAGTAATAAATAAAGTATAAATGTGTAAGATATTTAAAAATTATATATTGAGACATTGACATAATACATACAGTTAAATATACAGTTTAAAAGCTGCAACTGCTTTAACTTTGTAAAATGTAGGGTAGATATTGGTGCACAGATAGGGCTGCATTTGAGCATATGACAATAGAAATAGAAAAGCAGATAGAAAGAAAAGACAAAAAGCAAAGGAGGGAAGATCAGGGGATATCAATCACATCTGTGTAGTCTGAATGAATCTGAATAAAGTAATAAAATGTGTCCCAGTGATACTGACTGTGCTTTTCTCTCTGTATTTTTGCCTCCCCCTGTGACTGCGGCCTCAACACACATAGGGAGTAAGTTGGCTGAATTGAAGGGCAGCATGAATCACCCTTAACTCACCACATTAATGCATCCCCCCCCCCAGTACCCTGTGGACACACCTGCTTGTCGGGCGTCATTCACAAGCTGGCTGTACACACTGGGGGTGCATGCAGGGGGGCTACAGACGGAATGACTGGAGGTGTCGATGCCTGTGCGTGTAAAGGCCACACTCATTATTCTCGAGTCGCCCCCCCACCTGCCGCCGCCGTCGGCAGCTAACAGACAGCAGCTCCAGTCATATGTATTTTCAGCGGTACATCTCAGCCATATATCACTCTGTCACGGAACAAAAACAGCCAGTGCATTCAGGGACAGATTAAGTTATCTCGGGCCCTGAGGCCAAGCGGGCCACTTGAGCAATTTTTTAGCTGAAAGAAAAACGAGCAAGCATAAGAAGCTAGCTATGTAACGTCGATAATCCGCCGGCGCTGAAGCCAGGTGCCAGTGCGGGGGGGCTTGGTAGGGGTGCCGACGGATCGATATACAGGCCTAGTTTAAGCAGTCCCTTTTTCCCAAGGTGGGGTCCAGGTGTTTTCCAGAGCCCTAGGGTGTAAGAAAGCTTATGAATTATGCCACGTCTGAATGCATGCAGTAAAACATTCTCTCAATTCAAACAACAATTAACAATTATTCAAATTGATGTTTGTATGGCTTATACTGAATATTCATTTGCCATTAAACTTAATCTATTTAAATAAAATATACTATATATTTTCTACCTGCATAATTTTTGTTGAAATATTAAAATCTACTCTTTGCTTATAGGGTCAAATCTATAAGACCAAATTTACCCCAGACTGCCTTACGTCACAAATACGCCTTGAAAGGAACTGGAGGCTGCGGATGTCTGATGTCGCTTAAACACCCATGCTAAGTTTAGACAGATCAGAGAATCAGAGAATCCCACACCTGGCATGGAAAGTACAGTAACAGCCACTGAGCATGATTGATGACGGGGGGATTCAGTCACCTATAGTCCTTCACACAGATGCCAGCTATTAATTTAAAATTGATCAGCAGGGTCAGGCAGCCCCCGCAGCACGTGCGGGTTATGAGCTTTTCTCAAACTATTTCTGATCATAATAAAATCAGGCGGAAAGTACAAAACAAAGTGATGGCTGTCGATTTTTTTTTATATTGTGATAATTTATTAATAACCGTGCATGTGATTTGGAGAGATTCACAGAAGGCTGCATTTGTGGGATGTTCAGGGCCTGTGCTAATGCATTTTGATTTGTCTTGCCATGCCTGCTGCCTTGGTACTGCGATGAATGAGTGCAGCAGTTTTTTTAAAGCATCCAGCCGGTAAGAAATGGGATTCCCTGGATCCCACAGTGCTAATTCTTGTTGGCCTTTGTTCCAGGTGTTTACTTTTGTTTGCCTAAGCTATGTGCTATAGGCTTATTGTAGCATGGGTGTGTATTATTTGATTGTTTTGATCGCCTTGATTGATTTAATTGTTATTATTAACCAGCCCAAATGTGTGCTCTGTGGATAGTGGCTGACTGGATAGTTAGTGAGATCTTTAGTAACCTTTTAGATGTCTGAATTTACGTATCCTTTGAAAATGCGAGAAAGTGGTTGATCAGTGGTTGAGCGCTAGAGTAATCACATTGGTAAATTCTGTGTAAAAATGGCTTAGTGCTGACTCCTAACTTACTGCGTTGGTTCTCTAGTGCAGTCCAAGCAAGCACTGAACCTGACGTAGACGTGTGGGACATACTTCAGAAAGCACCACCCTCAGAATATGAGAAGATTGCCTTCCAGTATGGCATAACTGACCTGCGTGGGATGCTAAAAAGACTCAAGAAGATGCGGAAGGAGGAGAAGAGGAGTGAGGGTGCGTATACTGACAGCTTTGGGAAGCTGTGATCCGATGGTTCAAATCGCAACGTCAGCAAAGTGGTTTTGCTCTTGGGCCTTTGAGAAAGGCCCTTAACCCCAATTTTTTCCTCAATTGTACATCGCTTTGGATTAACGCGCCCATTCAATGTACTCGGTTAGGTGATCTTCTGTCTATTCTGTATACCCCAGCAGTTTCTCCTATGAGTTAAAAACAGCAATACAGAAAGCTTTTTAAAATTTGTTCAGGATTTAGTATTGCTCATCTGTTATCAAGATATTCTGTTGTGTTAAAATTGCAGCTTTCCTCAGGAAGCTGGACCCTGCCTACCAGGTAGAGAAAGGTCATAAGATCAAGCTTGTGGTGGAAGTGGCCAACCCAGATACGGAGGTGAAATGGCTGAAGAATGGCCAGGAAATACATCCAACCGGGAGGTGCTGTCCATCTGCTTTTACCCCAGACTTTTTTACACCATTAAGAAAACCACAGTAGGTCCGGTGCAACAAAGTAAATAGCTCAGGTTCAAATCATCTGTATCAAAAGTCAGCAGCAGCGATCTGGCTTTGCACCATGAACTTTATACATCCCGGATCTCATATTCTGCTTTAACAACGGCAATAACATTATAAACTGCAATCATCAGCACCATCTAGCTTGTAAACCGCTCAGGATACTACAGAAATATGATTCTTGAAATTTCACTGTGCAGCTCAACTGCAATTTTTTAACACATATGAAAACAGCGTCTGTGTTTTTGTACAGTAAAAAATCAATGTATAGATCTGATAACAATATTATGAATAGTATGTTAAGGTTCAATGCAGGTTTATGTTTTGTGTTGTAATGGACTGAAAGGTAAGAATATGCTATCTTCTATTATATGTCTATCACATTTTCCTTATTCACATTTGGCTTATCATTTTTCTTTTTTTTCACCCCCCAACAAACCCATTTCTCTGGATCCACCGTATCTCAACTCCAGCAAGTAAGTCACATATTTAAAAACACACATTTTCTTCCTCTACATACAGAATTTTGCCAGGGACTTCCATTTGAACAGAGCTGGTAGTTCTAAAATGGTCCAATAAAATGTTTGAACTCATCTTTAATTGTTGATACATACAGTAGCATGTCATCTTATTAAAGCACAGAATGTTGCTTTTCAGTTGGTTCTTATTTACAGTAGGGTCTTAGATGAAATTACGCCGAGATACAGATGTGTTTCCTTTCGACTGTTTTTGGCCAGGTACATTTTTGAGAACATTGGGAACAAGCGGTTCCTCACCATTAATCACTGTTCACTGGCTGATGATGCTGCGTATACCTGCGTGATCGGGGACGAAAAGTGTGTGACGGAACTGTTTGTCAAAGGTAAACCAAACCTAAAACAGATTCAGTAGAGTCATTTACACATCACAGAAGTGTTCACTGTCAATTACATCGAAGAAGCTCCTGTTGTGGTACTAGAATTATGTTTGCTTTAGCCCCTGAGTATGGTACATGCTAGGGTATTGTAAATGCTTGCTGTGGTAGCCCATATACTAAAATAAGAACGATACACAGAATATTAGCATGACCCCTGCGTAAGGATGATGTGCAGATTTGGGGGGTGTTTGTGGCTCGGTGGATTAGGACGTTGTACTTGTTGTTGGAATGCCACAGGTTCAGATCTCTGGGCTGACAGAGTAATTTCACAGTCGGGCCCCAGAGCCGGGCCCTTAAAATTGCTCCAGGGACTGGCTGCCCCTGATTTCTCAAAATGCAAACAGTGTCACTTTGGATGAAAGCATCTACTCAATTAATTACGTATAAATGGACTCACATATAAGACAGCAGACATTCAATGTCTAAGGGAGGATTTATCAAAAGCCATTTGGTCACATGTGTGCAGAGCCCCCGATCTACATTGTGCGTAACCTGGAGGATCAGATGGCGATGAAGGGCGAGCGAGTGGAGTTTGAGTGCGAGGTGTCCGAAGAGGGAGCCCATGTCAAGTGGTAAGACGTCTCTCCCCCAGGACTAGAACCTGCAAAAACTAGCAGGCTATGGATTTCAAACACAGATAGAAATTCCATGGGCAACAGTGATTTTCAACCCACTCCTTGGGACCCTCAGTCAGTCCGCATTTCTGCTCCCTCCCAGCACTGATCTGTAATAATGTACAATTAAAAATGTTATTTCATTTTTATTTGAAGCGTATGCACTGCATATAAAAATCCTCCAAACATAATAGGATGTTTTCTTTCCATTTACATTATTTGGTGGTTCTTTGTAAATTTGATCCACGCGTACGTTCAAACAGAAAGAAGAGATTCTGCTTTTTTATAATTAAGTTCTGACGAAAATCGTAATATGTCTAAGCTTTAAATAGTTAAGTCATTGAGCTAGATTTATACATTATTGTAATTTAACAACAAATACATTTACCTGAAAAGTTTTGATTTTGAAGTACAAGTGATGTTATTTAGACAACATTCTTATAATCCCCTCAGGTAAAGGGTAAGTCATGGGATGGTGTAGTTTCTTAATCTTAATGGTAATATGGGAGCATTCAGCATTTTTCTAAACATAGAAAAGAAGTCCATTTCAATACACATTGATTAAGTATAGTTACCTCTACCATTGAAGCCCATGTAATTTGTGAACCACACACATTCCTGACCTGTAGAGGGCATCTGTGCTTCCGATCACAATATTTCATCTGAAGATAATGCCTGGCCTGATATCCTTCATATGGGAGATGAATGGTCACACTGGGTTTTCAACACTGCAGGCTTTCCCTTGTACTTTGCCTGGACAGGCTTATAACACCCCAAATTATAATACCCAAAAAAAACGTACCAATCAACGCTACAAAGGTGAACAGATACTATAGTATGCTTATGTGTGTCTATGCATCTATACTGACATACATACATATAATCAAACGTATTACTCTTAGAAGTTTGTACAAATGGAGATATGGAAAGATTCTATTTAATTTTAAAAGTCCATGGAATCTTGGAAGAAACTGGAAGGATATCAGTTATAACACAAACTGTACTGGAATTCAGGTCCATCACATACTCAAAGAGCATCCTGTTTATGCAGGGAAAAAGATGACGTGGAGCTGACAAGGGATGAATCCTTCAAGTACCGTTTCAAGAAGGACGGGAAGAAGCACGTGCTGATCATTAATGACGTCTCTAAAGAGGATGTCGGACACTACAGGGTGAAGACAAATGGGGGACAGTCTGTTGCAGAACTCATGGTTCAAGGTAGCCTACTGATACTCTAAATGCTACGCTGGTTTAGGAGATGTTTGCACACCTATAAATATGCAATTTGAAATAGCTTCCCTTCCTGAAAGTCTATTTAAACCTGTATAAACCTCTTCCGTAGATACACACCTTCGTTGAGCTTTTACCCCATAATAACCACACTCTAAAAATGATTCATACCTTCAACTATTTCCACAAAATATACACCTCTCACCCTATTGCTATGACCTCTGACAAGCAGATTTAAAAGAACGTTGACCATCCAGAAAGGTCTTCAGCCCAGCTGCATCACTGCCAGCATCATTCATCTTCTGTTCCCCGGAAACACATCACTGTCACTGCACTGGCATATCCCAGCACCGTCTATACTTAGAAGTCATGTCTGAAGTATGTCTTTTGACAGACACTTTGAAAATGTCATGAATTTTGCTACATAAGTATCTTAACTGTACTGAAAGAATGCATTTGTGACAAGGACTTTTTAACTAATAGTGAATCTTTATTTCTGGCCACTATTGATTATTGATCGCCTCAGTTTTACCTCAGCATTTTTGTTATAGTAAAAACATACAGTAAAATAGAAAAACATCACAAAATACCTGCCAAACCCTGATTGCCAGTGATCCAGTGATGCCAGTGATCACACACGTAAACACTTTGAGTTTGAGAACCCTATTACATGTTATTAGTCATTAGATGTGGAGCTGCCATTAGAGATTTTGGGCCTCATGAAAGCATATCACAAACAGTAGGGGCCCCAACCTAGACCAATCCAATTATGTTTCAATTTTTTTGGGGGGTTGCACACCCCCTTTAATAGCCCATGCCAGGGGGGACATTTTGAGCTACTTCAGGTTTCACAAACTACTTTAAAACTGAAAGGTTCCTGTCATTAGCTAAATAGTTCAATTCTTCTTGTTCTTATACTGGTTTGTTTCCTTGACTGAAAGACTCATCCAGCTGTTTCACATTAGTGAGACATGCGTGATTATAGGAGACTGACCAATCAGCACAAAGCAAGAACTCAGTGCTAAGGCGAAATCCAGGTCTTTTTGATTGAAATGGTAGTTCACAAACCCTGTCCTAGTTCATAGCGTCCTCCCTGACATGGATTATCTGACCACGCTACCTTTACGGCGTCCCTGATTAGATGGCTCATAATGGCTGCCTTGACCTCCATCTTATAGAGAAGGAGTTGGAGGTGTATCAGAGCATTGCTGACCTGACAGTGAAGGCCAAAGAGGAAGCCGTGTTCAAGTGCGAGGTCTCTGACGAAAATGTGAAGGGCACCTGGTACAAAAACGGCGTGGAGGTGAAGCCTAATGCGCGGACTCACATCACACACATTGGCAGGTGAGTGATAACAGTGTCCAGGCGTAAAAATATTTCAGCATTTCCCAGAAGAATTTTTTTAGAGTGACATGACAACATGACTCCTGGGTAGGGGCTGTAGTCTCAGAATGCCATGGGTTGCAGTTTTAGAATGCGCGTTGCATCTGCATTTTTCTCATAACCGTCACACATAAATTTCTCTGCAGGATTCACAAGTTGATGATTGATGACGTGACAGCTGAGGATGAGGGCGACTACACGTTTGTTCCAGAGGGATATGCCTTCAACCTGTCTGCCAAGCTCAACTTCCTGGGTATATTTATATTCATTTTGGTATTTCAAGACCTTGTGGATCTGATTTGAGATTTGAAACATTCATTCCATTATTTATTCATTCATGCATTCATCCATTCCTTCCTGCAGAGGTCAAGATTGACTATGTACCTCGGCAAGGTGAGCTGCATTGACCTGTTCTGCGTATATCATGAGCCACTGCTGATATCCCTGTGCTTTAATTTTGCAGCTACCTATAAATCAAATAAAATTAACTTTACAACGCCAAGCAGGTAGTTTGAGTTACTCTTCTACTCAGAAGATGATGTTGACTGTCTTTCGTCTTTGCTTCGAAAGATCCACCAAAAATCCACCTGGACTATACAGGCAGCACAAGTGAATCGACCATCGTAGTAGTGGCAGGAAACAAGCTGCGATTGGATGTTCCCATAACGGGTGACCCCGCCCCCACTGTGGTGTGGACCAAGTCTGAGAAGGTAAAAACCCTTCCCATTGTGACATTAAATGCAGATTCTAATGAAAACAATAATTTACAAAACACTGCATACAGGAGGGTATATGAGCGCTGATGCTCGCGGCCCACCAGCGGGCCTGGTGCGTGTTAAGGGGTGCCCATAGTGGTAAAATAAATCATAATGTAAAACTATTCCAACTGGAAACGAAATAATTTTAGTATAATCAAACCTTCCAAATATTAAAAAACATTATTCATTCATTAAACCAGTTAAATTAAGTTTAAAAAATAAACTGATAAAATTCCGACTAGTGGCCATCTTGAATCATGCATTCCGGTTTATTTACATAAAATAATGAAGCAGTCACTGCTCGAAGTATGCTGACATACGTGTTTCTACCATGGTAAGAGTCCAATAATCAATAGCAGTCATAGTTCACTACATGCACTATGTACCACAGAGTCTTCCTGACAGTTAAAACCCTCCCCCTGGCCAACCTGTTCAGTTTTAGCTGATAAGCAGGCCTTTCTAGGCAGCAATGACGACGTGGAAGTGACGGCCATGTGACCACACATGATCTTTCGGCCAAACATTACCCCGTAGCTTCTGGAAAGTGGAAGAAGTGAAAAGTCAATGAAAATATGCATCCAGCAGTATGTTATATGCCCTGCATCACATGTATTCTCTATGAAGGGAAGCAGCTGCGGGGTGTGGGGGCGGGGGGTAGTCTGGAAAAACGTAAAACTTGGATATAAAGGCAGAAATGGAATTCATAATAAAACCTGCATTTAAACACAGGTAAGGCATTTATTTATACTTTGATCTGTTTTGCATACTGGTTAGCTTGCCATGGGTGCAACTGAACGCCATGACCAAACTTGCATCGAGTCTTCTTTAGACCCTTGTCGATAGGGGTTTTATCTGCGGGTCCACCACTAGGGGGCTTGATTGATAACTGGTTAAAATTGTTTATGTTCAACCAGGCAGGGATGACATGGTGACACCACGGGTGGCACTCAAAACCAACAGAAGTCGATGTGGAGCCCTAGGCAAGCTTCTCCACCGCTTGCTAAGCTGGTGCCCCTGAAGATGATAAGAACATAAGAAATTTACAAACGAGAGGAGGCCATTCGGCCCATCAAGCTCGTTTGGGGAGAACCTAACTAA
>JAODKC010000021.1:19836832-19853047 GCA_026777985.1 Mormyrops attenuatus | reverse complement strand
CTTCCTGTCAGTTAACCAGTTTTCGATCCAAGCTGCTACAGATCCTAAAATCCCTGCAGCTTTGAGCTTAAGCAAGAATGATGGTGCCCAAGGCTATGGGTTCCCAACCTTCTGTTTGCATAGTTTTATGAATCATGGTGTCATGGTGAATTATGGTGCGGGTTGGTTCCGTAATATATGGGAAGGGTGGCAACCCTAGCCTCAGCTTTCTGTGGGCCGGTGGATTACTGCCCACGGACCGGTAACAAGTGTTGGGAACCCCTACCCTAGGCGGCTGCCTGTGTCGCCTAATGGGTTGACCAGATCTGGTAGCATTCTGGCCTCACAACTCCAGGGTTAAATGTTTGTATTCCACTCCAGTTCTTTGTGTATGGAGTTAGATGTTCTCCCCATGTTTGCTCAAGTTTTCTCTGGTGTCTCTGGTTTCCTCTTACAATCGAAATCATGTGGCTTAGTGAATCACCAAAGCTAAATTTCCCATAGTATCCCGTGTTGGCCTGACACCCTGTCGAGGGTATACTTCTGCCTTCTGCCCTGTGCATAGTTACTGAAATGTTTAAAACTTCCATAAACTTTCCTGAAAAAAATGAATGAAGAAGGTAGTGTGTCAAGAGTGAATCAAGTGCTGCTTTAGACTACTTTAATGAGGTGCACACAATTTTCAAAGACCTTTACTGTTTTATGCATTTTATGGTTTTACCCATTGATCGAATGCTGGTACTCAAACAGACTAAGCAGCAGGTACTGCTGATATATTAGAGAAGCTCTGGGATCATTCCTGTGTAAATCTGAAAACTAACAAAATCTCCTTAATAAGCAACCCTTTCAGAGTAAAAACGATGCCTACAGTAGTACATCGAAGGCCTTTGGTACGACAGTCATGTCTCTTCGCAGTCGCTGCGGATAAGGGCTTCTCTTCTTGCTGTCTGCTGTAGGCTCCTCAGTCAGTTGAAGGCTCGTGGTGTCGTTTTCAGATACTGGGCATCACAGGTGTGCTTTGCTCATGTAGGGTGACTCTAAAAAGCTGAAGAACAGTGAGTCAGCCGTGGAGTTCTGTGCCGCTTTGAAGGACGGGGAAGTAAGTGCAGCTGAAGCCGCAGCAGCATCTGCATGCTTTATTTTCTCTACTTCTGCATGCTGTAGAGCAACTAGACCTCGGAGCCAGTCTTGCAGTGTTCCAAAAAGGTAATTACAGTGGACATGTTGTCTCTATTGACCTAAGCATGTACATAATGGATCTTCCACCAAATTAACCCCCCATCAAATGAGCTGGAGAGTTTTATGTCCAAGGACAGCCAGGTGCTGTAAGTTCCTTACAACATCTTAACTCCACAGGAGAGACATTAACTTCTACAAGTAAGTGATAGCTTGGGTACATTACTTTTTATGTCTTTAAAATTCTTGGGTTTAATTGTTTGTTTGTTTGTTTTTTTGTCAAGGATGTTCCTTGTTGCATTAAGGGTATTACTTGTGCATTGCTTGCTCGCCTTGCATTTACTGTATTTACCCAGATTCAATGGGTTAATGCACTCCAAGCTGTACATTATACATTTCAAAATGCCCGGCTTCAGAGGTGCAGAACCATTCAATGCAAAGTGGAATACATTTAAAAATGGATAATGCCAATTTAAAGTTCATTAACCCACTTCTACCATGGTTATTACATATTTTATATTACATATTTTTATCTTTACAAAATGCAATTATTAATAGACCTTTTTTTCTGGCAATGATTAATTTTTTATTATGTTCTACATCTAGTATTTTAAGTATCATTAGTTAGAATTGAAGAACTTTAATCTTGAAATACTACTGTGATTCACCTGGCTGGCACTATATGTGCGATTATAGAAAATTAATCAATACACTTCTTACCAATCAAATTTGAGAACTCAGCAGCACTGCAGTGTAATTATGTGTAGCAAGAAGGTTAGAGCTGTTTAGTGCTTAGATGATCGAATGAAGAGCTGGCATGGCCTGGGGCAGAAGACAGACTGTGACACGGTGGGTCTCCTTGGCAGGTGATCTCAACAGCAGACGGCCGGGTCCACGTGGAGAGCGCAAGGGGTCACTGTATCTTCACCATCGAAGGGGCGGAGCGGCAGGATGAGGGCGTGTACTCAGTAATTGTCCGCAACCCAGCAGGGGAGGACACTGCCGACATTACCGTCAAAGTCGTTGGTAGGTTCCGAGAGATCTCGCACACCAATGATTAATTATACACAGAACAATGGGAGGTAAACTTCAGGTCGGGAAAATGATATACCTTTCTTCTACAGGTGTATGACCTGTATTTACAACTGAAGCCTGACTCAAAGAGTGCCTGTTAATGTGTCTTGGTGACATTTTATTGTTGTGTTCCATTTTAGATGTTCCAGACCCTCCTGAAGCACCCAGAATCCTCAGTGTTGGGGAAGACTCCTGCATAGTGCAATGGGATCCCCCCCTGTTTGATGGAGGCATGCCTGTTCTAGGTTAGTACTTGACTATGGTATCACTTTTGAGCAGGGGTGAGGAACCTGCTCCATGGAGGGCCGGTGTGGGTGCGGGTTTTTGGGACGACCTCTCAATCTGCCAGTAATAAAGCAGTGGTTCTCAACACCAGTCCTGGGGACCCACTGTTATTGGCTGAATGTGAGGTCACTCCAAAAACCCGCACCCACACCGGCCCTCCATGGAACAGGTTCCCCACTCCTGCTTTAGGCAGATATTGCATATTGTTAATTCATTTTTCTACAGTATGAGTACTTCAGTATTTTAGAAAATTGGCAAACACAGGCAATATTACTTTGTATCTCCACGGTGAGCAAAAATTTTAACTAAGAATGCAAAATAAATAATATTTTGGAATATATTCACACTGTCAGATTTGTTAGGATGTGACTGTTTCTTTGCCATGTTAGTATCTATCAGTCAGTACATGTTGTCTTGAACAGGGTATGTCCTTGAGAGGAAGAAGACTAAGAGCTACAGGTGGATGCGGCTGAATTTCGATCCCTACACCGAGCTGACCTATGAGGCCAAGAGAATGATTGAGGGCGTGGCCTATGAAATGAGAGTCTATGCAGTCAATGCTATTGGCATGTCCCGCCACAGTCCCGCCTCCCAGCCCTTTGTGCCAATCGGTGGGTTCCTGTTTCTCTCCGCTTGTGATCCTTCAATGTGTCTGGTGTATGGGATGTCCTTTTCTGACCCATCCCCATTCACCCATCATTTTCAGCCCGGGCACATAGACGCACAATCAGTCAACCACAACGGGCAACAAGACATTATCCTTATTAGTCTTACTAAAGGAAATCTGCATGACACAGAGAGCACATGCAACGTCCACACACACAGAGTCTGGGATTTGAAACATCACACTTCGAGGTGTGAGGCAACAGCCATTCAGTTGATGAGTATGAATTATTTTGATTATGGCACAAAACATAAATTGCATGCATGCTTTCTTGCAAGGTTTATTACTGCAGGTCAGTGACAGCTTTATCCTGATTCCAACTGTGACCACTGGACATCGTCCAGCATAGTTCTTATTCAACCTTGCTTGCCTGTTTGCCTGTGCTCAGTCTGTATTACACTAAGAAGTGTCTTTGCAATGGAAATCTGAGCCTTTAAAAGGCCATGGAAGAAGGTAGAAGCCCCTCCCCATTTCCTTTTATGGCTGATTCCTTGTTTGGGGTGATATGAATGCAAAGGTATGACAAAGAGCTGTTCTCCAAGCTGGGCAACACAAAGACCCAGAAAGACTTGATTAGGAAAGTATCCCTAGCATCTCCCTCTATAAATAATTCTGTGTTGCTGCCAAGTGAGGCTTGGACTGACTAAACCACAATAGGAAATTTGTAGCTACTGTACAAGCAGCAGGGGAACACTTACTGTGTTGGAGCCGCTGACAGATCCTGCTGGAACTACGAGCACAGGAAGGGCAAAGAAGCCAGGCCGAAAAACCATTTGGGAGCCTAGATCGGCTCAAGGATGATGAGGGCCAAACTTCCGAAAACAGCAGAGAAGCCCGTAGAGGGGGTGACCTTGGCGGACTCGCTCGAGGAGCCAAGCTTGGAATCTGCTATGCGGGATGGTCTCAAGGAGCCTGGGGCGAGTGCCCAACCAATCCCACCTCCAGCAGAAGAGTTTACATCAGGGAGCCCCACATCCACAGAGAAGGCTCTGTCCTCCCAGGATGGGGCACCCCCATCTGAAGAGTCAGCCAGCCTCTTGCCCACAGAGGAGCAGCCTATATCTGCTGGTGAAGAGGTCCCAGAACCAGAACCCAAAGGCAGTAGGCTTTCAATTTGCAAACTTGTTTATCCACGGGTGACTTACAATGTTCTATTAAGAAAAGATGAATTCATATTATTCTCTCAAACAGCATGCTGTTATTGAAGTGAACTATGGTGCAAACAAGGAAAACAAACAAAAATTGAGGAATGTTTTCAGCCTTTGTCAGACAAGCAGATGATAATGCCTGGCTTTTATTATGGTCTCTCTCCTACTGCCCTATTGCGAAAGGAAAATGCACATTTCTGTCTATTTGGAGTTTTCGTTGTAAAAATAATAAGGTTATTTTTTCAGTCTGAGTTTGGCCTCTTCCGCTATGCTGTAGATTAATGCAGTTCAGGATGTGTCTGTTTAGCTGCTTGGACAAAAAACATCTGGATATCCTAATAATAATGTTTTTATCATTTTTTAATTATTTATTATGGCGTGTTTTTTTATACAGTAAGTTATAAGTACAATGATTCATGAAACAAATGTGGTGAATTTAGGTGCAGTGAAAAATTAAATATTAGCAAAAGATATTTTTATGGAGTTTTTTTATTAAGTGTTGGTGAGGTCCACAGACTAAACTGGCAATGGACATTCCTGACTTATCTGGAGCAGCAAATCCACAGAGGGATTTTTTTGGCCTCCTGTTAAGGGGATTCCCACCCTGGATTCCCACCCTGGATTCCCCATCAACAAGGGATCATGTTTATACTCTGTGTCCTTTGACGTAGCCATTCCTAGTCTCCCTGGGTCCGGTGTAACTTCTTTCTTTGCAAATCACAGCGTTATAAAAGTCTACTAGATTTATAAAAAACATTATAAGAGATGAATTGCTAGTACAAACAGAAATTGATAAGGAATTATGTGACAGATGTCATATTCATTTGTTTGTTACAAAATACAAAAAGTGTCTTTGTCCTTGAATGCTTGCACTTTGAAGTGATACATGAGAGTTAAATTGTATTTAGTTCCTTTCAATATGGACACGCAAATAATCAGCGAATTTACATTAGCAGACATGGATGGATGGATGGATGGATGGATGGATCATTGATGATCTGTGCCATATCATTAAGCTCCAACCAGTGAGCCGGTTGGCCTGTGCATAGAAGATATCAGTGACACCACCATCACCCTGAAGTGGAGATCACCCGAGCGCCTGGGGTCAGCCAAGCTTGAAGGCTATGGAGTTGAGTACTGCAAAGAAGGATGTAAGACCCAATTTTAGCGTCCTCCGGGGTCGTCAGGATAAATTATCGAATGTAAAGCTGTCTTGACTGCCTCTGATCTCTTTGCTCTAAACATGTGGTCCAGCCGATGAGTGGGTTCCAGCCTTCCAGGGGCTGACAGAGCGCACCTCTGTGGTCATCCGCGACCTGCCCACAGGCGAGAAGATGCAGTTCCGTGTGCGTGCCTACAACCCAGCAGGCCCCAGCGCCCCCGCCACGCTGGCACAGCCTGTCACCATTCGGGAGATCATGCGTGAGTGTGCTGCGGCATGCCGCATATCAGCATTCCCTGTTCGTAAACGAGGAAATTCTTATTAATTCCTTTAACAAGTCATGTCATAATTCCATTCTTTTAACTATAAAGGCTGGTCTGCATCATCATTTTATTGCAGAACCAATGTCGCATGAATGTTTACAGGGGAGCAGCTGATTGGCCCATGGAGTCCCCCTCTCCTGTCACTCACCAATTCAAAACATATTATTGGTTAAAGGTTGGCCCCTCTCTATGAATTATGGCCCATCTTATGTCCCCACCATAAACAGACCTAAAATCACTCCTGCAATGTTGTCTTTTATACATTATTACATTCACACATTTATTTTGTGCTGGGTGTAAATCCTGTTCAAATGTAAGCAACCAGCACAAGGAGATCTTTAGTTCGTCCACACATAGAAGGTCCTCTCAAACTATCCAGTAATTCTTTTTCTGTGTACATACATACATAAATGTAATCAGTTTTTTTGAATAGGTGACGGTAGCAATCTTGTTTGCAGAGCGGCCCAAAATCTGGATTCCTCGCAACCTTCGTCAGACTCTGATGAAACAGGTCGGGGAGTCAGTGAACATGGTGATTCCATTCCAGGTATGTGAAAATACAATGTGTACTTCCAAAAAACTGACTATACAGAATCATAGCTTAGCTTATGAGACCACTCAGGCATTTCTTCTTCTGACAGAGTTTTTGTTGAGTGTTGCCACCTTAGCATTTCTGAGAAAAAGTTTCTTGTCTCTGCAAACTTTGTCAACAATGACAATATCAGTTTCTTCAGTTTACCATGAAAGCACACTGATATCCCTTATCCAGACAAGGCTGTGGTGTTATGTGTTATATTTAATTACATACACAGCATTGTTACTCACCTCTGAATTTTAAATGGTCCATGAAGGGAACCTAGAGTGAATCTACTGATGTTCATATCTCACAGGGAAAACCTCGACCAAAAGTTACCTGGACAAAAGGGGGAGAGCCTCTCGATACGAAGCAAGTCAACATCCGAAACAGTGACACCGACACCATCCTATTCATCCGCAAGTCAGACCGCGGAGACTCGGGGAAGTACGAACTCAAGGTGCAGATTGAGAATGTCGAGGACACTGCCACCATCAACATCCAGATTGTCGGTAAGTTTCACGCATCTCAATGGTGAATGTATATTTCAAGAAAAAACAATTTTATTCTACCCTACAATTATCCTACCCTTAAGGCTGAGTGAAGTATTTTATATGGAAGGCGATACCATTTTCCTTAAAAAAAAATCTTTTTGCAAGGCACATAGTAGATCGTATCAGGCACATTAAAATACATAAACAGTCTTTGAGATCTGATATATGAAAAAATTTTCTTACAAATGTTAACCATCAACATAATGACCCCATAAATGTTGTTTTATCTTAACATGAAGTATTAAAAGCAGATTTTATTGGCATCTCTGTTCTATGATGGATGGAATGAAATGTACAGTCAGTCCATAAAGTGAGATTTCTCTTGGTCATACAGCAATCAATCAATCAAACAGCCAACCAATAAATGGATGGATACATAGATAGATAGATAGATAGATAGATAGACAGATGTGATATCTACTGTTGATGGAACCACAAACGGTAAAGACAAAATGAGTTTGCAGATGGCAAGGAACCATGTATGAAGAATGTTTCAGAATGGAAAACACACTGATGTGCGTCAAAGAAGTGTTCCCAATCAAAATCAGTCCCCTCATGCCAATTATGATAAAGGAAAAACACAGTGAATTTTGATCTTTTAGACTTTCCTAGCCCACCTCAGATTTTAAAAATCACGGACATATGGGGCTTCAACGTAGCCCTGGAGTGGAAACCTCCAAAAGACAACGGCAACTGCGACATCGCAGGCTATACAGTCCAGAAAGCAGAAAAGAAGACGAAGGTAAGTGCGAATGCTTGAAAGTAAAGGATTAAAAAGCACCAGGCATTTATCAGGTTTTTTGGCTGCACATCAAGATGAAAATATATATGCGAATACATTAACATTAACTGTTTTTATCCATTTCAGTGATTCAGTTATTTCAGCTGAACTGTCATCCTGAAATGCCAGTTTTTCTATCCAAACTCACAGGAATTCACATGCAAGTGCATCGAGGCATTTCCTTTAGTTATGGAATGCCTTCTCACCACAGTGTCCCCAGTCTCAAGCTGCTTGAACTGAGGCCTATGAACCCCTGGCCTTTGCATGTCCAGAATGTCGGAAATGCCGTACAGCAGTAAGGAGATATCAGGGCCTCTCCAGTGGCTATGCTGGCCACACAACAGCATCTGTCATTTTCTAATTTTAGCCCTCTGGCCTTGGCATGGTGTGAGAGCCTTGTAAATATCACAAATTCCCACCATGTTTTTAAACACACAAGGTTAGCACCTGTACAACTTGCATTAAGTCACAACGGGCAAGGAGTTTTATTTTTGGCTTCTTCACAATTGGGTTCCAGGCGTAGCACCAATTTATGTTTTTCACCCCGATGGCCATGCCATGCGAGATTAACACATTTTGCACAATAACAGCTCATTTGCAGCTCACTAAATATAACATCGGTTTGGACCCTGCCAAGCGTCTTCAGCTCTTGTATAAAAAACTTGTTCCCTTTGCAATTTTGTGTATATATTTAATTTTTTTCCCTCAAGTTGCTGGCTTGGTCATTCAGGACTGATGTGAATTTAGCTGATATTATCGCATTTAAGCTTGCCTTAAGAACACTTGGACTTGATTTGTTTATTGTGTTAATTTGTAAATTTGTTTACGTTCACAGAGCAGAATGAATAACCAAATTAGCTAGAATAAATAACTGAAAATGTGTGATTTTAAAAATGAATTTCATTTCATTGCAGATAATCTGGTTCAAATTCCCAATAAAAAAATATTTAGTATAGAACATTTTTGCAATTGCATTATTTACAGTAATTTACAGTCACGTTCTGCCTTGCTTGTTAAGAGCCACTGTATGTGTTTTAGACAATATTTAAACATGCAACTGTACCTACAGGAGTGGTTCACTGTGTTCGAGCAGTACCGACGCACCAACTGCGTGGTGTCTGACCTGGTCATGGGCAATGAATACATCTTTCGTGTCTACGCCATCAACATGGTGGGTCAGAGCCAGGAACCTTGCAACTCCCAGGACAGTGCTTACATCCAGAAGGCTGGTGCGTAGCATCACAAAACACTTATCATACCACTATCTCCTCACTGACATTTAGGGTTAGGGTTAGTTTTAGGGTTGAAATAAGGGTAAGCAAATGATGGGACTGTCCCAAAGCCCCACAGCTGTTTTCACAATCTCCTCACTGGCCATGAAGGTAACCGTTTATTTGGATAATCCGCTTACGGGGTGTTAACATAGTATCTGTAACATTTCACCAACTTCGTTGAGGTTCAAGAGTTGAACTTTTTCAATGTGTCTGTAAACGTTTATCATAATGTACAGTACATAAAATAGAGTATATAGACTAAAGATTATTCTGAACTTTTATAAAATCAGTTAAGGATTTTTGAATTTTCCAATTGGAATGCAAATATGACCCCCCCACCAGCAACGAGGGGGCATATTTGATGCTTTTGCAGCCCCACTCAAAAATTCACTTCAGGGCCCCCTACCTCCCCACAGATGTTTCAAAAAATAAATAGATAGCTAGCAAGCAGAGTCAGAAAATCGTAGATAACTAGCTGGTTAACATAACATTCAGCTCAATGTTTCTCCGAAATAAGGAACATGTTTATTGAATATTTTGTGTAGTCACTGTTTTTGTCAAATGTGTGGTTTGAGTGGTGGCAAATACTGCCTCTGCCAGCAACACAAATTTCTGTTTTTGAGTAGCTTATTTGGGGAAGATCATGCCATCACTTCTGATTAATATGTTTTTGTTTCTCAGGGATGTTGTACAAGCCGCCTGTGTATAAGGACCACAATTTTGCAGAGGCGCCCAAGTTCACACATCCATTGGTGAACCGCTCGGTGATTGCAGGCTATAACGCCACCTTGACCTGTTCCGTGCGAGGAATCCCCAAGGTAAGGGTGCCCATTCCAGAATCCATACTCTCTTATCTACCACATGTCGAATAGAATAGAATAGAATAGGAGAGTCAGGTATCAAAGATCTGTTCTGTTTGAAACCCCTCAGCCCAAAGTGACCTGGTACAAGAACAAAATGGACATCTCCAATGAGGCCAAGTATAGGATGTTCAGCAAGCAAGGTGTCCTAACCCTGGAGATCCGAAAGCCGTGCCCCTTCGACGGAGGTGTTTACACCTGCAAAGCGGTCAATGACAGTGGGGAAGACATGGTGGAGTGCAAGCTGGAGGTCCGCCGTAAGTATACCTTTTCAATTGCCTATCTGATGGTTTCCTTTCATCCTTATAGGTGAGGACTGCTTGCTTTTGTTAGGATGTACATAAAACGTTATACTGCCTTACAGATTATATTTTAACGTGATTCTGAGCAGTAAACCTTTGGTTCCCAGTAGCACCTGCTGGTCTTCCACAGCTGTCCTGCATGATTGTGCCAAATATGACATCATGTATGAACATATGTTCTTATGTCATATTTGAATTGTTGAAGGCATTATTTATGCATGTGAGTGTTCTTTGGCATATACAGTAGTTGTGTATATATTCAAATGGACCAGACTTCATTGCTTGAGCACTGTGGTTTGTTGGCCTGCCAATAATGCCAGTGTTCCCTACCAGTCATGTCTTGTCCCATCTTCTTCTTTAGTTCTTCAGTAGCCTGCCTTTGTTCTGAATAACCATGATAAAGGTAAGCTGTACATACTACCTTACACCACCTTAAAAACAGTACATTAAAAGAAAAAAATCTGATAATTTTGTTTCCTCTGTGCTAACAGAATAAATACTGAATAATGCTTTCATTTTACACACGTTTCAAGAATATCTGGTGCCAGGTCATACTACTATCACAGTACATTGATTAGTATCACTATGATAGTAGCCTTAATATTGCCAAGGTATCCCTGAAGGGGGCTGGGGGAGGGGGATTAGTGTTTACAGTCACCCATGTGGTTTTTTCCTCCCTTTGCGGTCGTTCCCGAATATGGCAGCCGACTGACTGCCACCACAGCTTATTTTGCTTCCTCGTATTTCCAATGTATGGATTGGCAGCAGCGGTCCTTGGTGCTGAAATCTCCGTGGGTCGACCTCCCAATCCATGACGTACGACAGTGTGTATGTCCAGGGGCAGGTTTGCCATTTCTCTTAATGTTAACATTAGGTTAATTTTAGGTTTGGAATTGAAATTAGGATGAGCTTTCATGTTAGCAGTACTACAGTATTAGGGATAGCATTGAGATTCAGATTAGGTTTAGGATTGGCAGTAGGGATAGAGCCAGGGTTACCATTGGGATTGGTATTAAGGATTTGATCTAGGGTTAGGGTTTCTATTAGAGTTAGGGTTACTAGTAGGGTTGGAACAGGGCCAGGGTTGTTATTCGAGTTAGGTTTGGGTTTAGGCTTGTTATTAAGCTTAGTGGTAGACTTAGGGTTGCTTTTTGTGGTATGGTTGGGGTCTGAATTCCTATTAGGGTTATAGCTAGGCTTAGGGCTAACATTGATATTATGGATGGGGTTTGGTTAGGTTTAATCCTCACAATTCCCAAAATACTTAATTGCATGACAGCACCAGGTATATAATAAAATTACGGGTTTGAAACCTATGCTAGACTGATTGCACTGACATGTTTCTTTTGCACAATGAAACATTGGAACAAAAAAAAACAATGTTTTTATTTACAGTATATACATGGGATTAACTACTGTCAACAAGAACAGTCTTTACAAGTATTCTTTTAAACAGAACAATTGGCTCTTGCACTAACAGTAGGCCTCTATCAACGCCTTGTCCACAAACTAACAAGAAGTATTGATGAACAAGAGAGTTTGTCTTGCCTGATGGTTGAACTCAAGTTTGGGGTGCTTAAACGTGTGTCAATCATCTCCGGGTCAAGAACGTGCAAGAGCGTACATAACTGGGAAGTGAGGTATTGCTTCACTGGGTGGGTTTAAAAAATGCATCATATTCCATAACTATCCAGTCAACTACAAAATGGAGGGCATTGAGAAATTCAGGGAAGTCTGTTTGCTTAGTGAGGCAGAAAATGTTTTGATTCACTGAAGTTCCTTTTTTCCAGATAAGAGTACTGCTGTTTTACATGGTACTTTGCTAGACGCTTTTTGAACCACTGCACATTTTTAGTTTCATCTGTTAGTAAGATATTTTATGTCATATGAAGGTTACATTTTCCCTTTCCTTATCTTTTCTGATGAGGCACTGCTTCACCTGTTGTCTTAAAGAAACGTCCACTGAATTGTTGGTGGACATTATTGTTCTAGAACTTCCCAAAACAACAAGCATCCTGGGATTTTCATGTCCTACCGTGTCTCAAGAGGGAAAGTGGTGCGATTAAAAAATTAGCGGCAGTTCTCAGAGACTGTGTTAACAATAGGGTTCAGAGGAAAATGGGCAGACAGTCATTTAAGCTAACAGGAAGGCCAAGAGTGCAAAAACAAGACAGCACAATAAAGGTTTCTCTGAAGCTGAGGGCGCAACTTTGCATTGGACATTAGGGGTGATTGAGGTTTTTCCCTACTCGGGGGGGTCCAGAGGCATTGCATTAGGCAGTTTTGGTTAGTATGGGGGTGACTACCTACGCCCCCCCCCCCACCCCCCGTAATTTACGCTCATGTCTGAAGCTACACTAATCTACCATTGAAGTGGTTCTAGGGACAACAGGAGACACAAACTGGTACCATGAAGGAGTATCTAATAAAGTGGCCACTGAATTTAACGTGGAAATGCTAAAATTATGTATTTTTACCAATTTTGATGTCAAATGAAAAATTCTGTGAAATCTAACAGAAGTTGTAGTATTTGAGAAACAAAAAAGGCATGTGAACTTACTGGTCTTGTCACCTAAGTGGTGTCTAACGACATACTATTTCAGCTCAAGTCACCAAAGCCGATGCAAACACCTGAAGAGACACTCGAGAGCAGTGAGGCATCCCTGGACCACCTCCCACAGCACAAAGGCGGAATCATACTTGTTTTACTTCTTTTTTTCGTACATAATATGGATATTGATTTTGTGTAATGTGTAAAATTAATTAGAAAAAATTAAAGTTTATTAAACAGCTTACTGTGTTTTATTGTTAGAATCTTAGTCACTTTTACACATTACTGAATGCACTTTGTAAGTAATGTATTTTAAAAATCTATAATACATTTGAAGATCACAGAATGGATATGTAAATTGTTTTTGCCATAACGGACACCTTTTCTAGGATAGACCAGAGTAAACTGAAAACCTGTGATGTAAATCAGCGTTAATGTAATGTTAGGGTTGACATTAGGGTTTGGGTGACCATTAGGGTCATGATTGGTTTTGAATTTAAGCTTGAGATTAGAGTTATGTTAAAGGTTGGCATTGCACTTATTATTAAGCTTAGGGTTAATGTTAGGTTTAGGGTTGAAATATGATTAATCATTCATGTTAGCAAAACCATTAGGTTTAGCATTAGAGCTAGGTCTGGGGTTAAGTTACCTTAAGGGTTAGACCTAGGATTAGGGTTAGAGTTGCTATAACCTTTATGATAACCTAACTGTAGCTCTAGCCCTAATAGCAACCCTAACTCTAACCCTAACCCTCATGGCAGGGCTCTTCAAATTTGGACCTCGATTCCAAATCCAGGCCTTGTTTTCAGTTTTCCCATGTACTTAGTTTAATAATTACTGATTTTGACTGGCCAGAGGCTTCACACCTCTAAAGGAAGGCTAGAAAATCAGCAGGGCTCAAACATTGAGGACCGTGATCTGAATAGCTGTGCCTCATGGCAACCCTAACCTTGAACCTAGTTCAAACCCGAATTGTAATTCAGTTCAATTTATTTGAGATGGAAAAACACTTTGTTCGTGGCTAAAGATACTTTGTTGCATATGTTGCTGTATCTTTACATATAAATAAAAATACCACTGTTCACTTTTTTGTTTTTAGGGCTAGATTTTGTTCTTAGGCTGAACACCGCCATTCTGGTTTAAACTCTACTTTATTTTATTATCTAGTAACCCAATAATTCTTCTATACTGTAAGGTGAAAATATTTGGTGGTTCTCTTGTAGGGGAATGAAGCTGTTTAGGACTAAGACCGGAACATCACTTATCTAATGGAACATCCTGGAAATTAGACTAATTTTGTCTGTGGCAATGTGTGGATTTAGCAACATTAATCTCAAGTCACAGCAGATAACTTTGGAGACATTGACAAGGTGTCAGCGGTCCAAGCGCTTCCGTTTCATGTAGCTGAAGAGGCTGTAATTGAATAGAATGCTGCTCCGCCATCACAGGAGCCAGAAGAAACCATACTGCTGTTGTAGTTCCAAGTATGGCTTTATTTAATTATACTTTAAGTAAAAAAATCTTAATCAGTTCAGAAAAGAATTTAGAATTTTCTCCCCAAACAAAAGAAAGCCCTGTTATGTTAACCGTTAATTACCACAGGACTGGGAAAGCCAGCATTACAATACAGATTGGAAAAACTACAATACAGATAAAACCGAATAAGCTGATGACGTTTATTTTATTAACAAGCAAAACTGTAGTTCAGTAATGGCTGTTGAAAACTTGTCCAAGATGATGTCATTATCTTGCAGAAAATAATTCTGCAATTCTGTGACTTCTTCAAAAGATGGTGATAAGTCTCACATTTTAACCTGACATCGATCCCCTTTCTCCTATGCTGGGCATCTTCTTGAACAGTTAAGTACATTTACTGTCCTTATACCCGGGCCAAGGAACTGATTTTACTGGCAGCAGTGTTAATTTCTTGTTGCCATGCAGAAACACTACAGACAGACAATCCAATAAACTTTTTTATCACGTACCAAGGTCATCCTTCAAGTAACTTACAATATGCAGACTATGAAAGGAATTTTCATACATGCAATCACACCTGTTCAGGGCCATAGTGGCAGCACTATATATACACAAGCTGAGATTTTAGCAGCTAGTCAGGTTTGAGGGTTCTCAAGTGGCTCAGCTGTAATAGACGTGAAACCTGATTCTGATAGTAAAGCACTCAGGAAGTGACAGCCTGGGCAAATATTTATTCAACACATCACCTTGTGGTACTAACTGGTGGTAGAGCTTGCATGCCAATGTAAAAAGATGAGAAATTTTACCTACGAGAGCAGCAGCAGAAGAGCTGATCCCAGGTCAGTCAAGAGATATCGCTCTAGCGTGTCCTTGGTCTGCCACCGGTGGCTGGGGAGAGGGAGGTCTGAGCATCCCTGCTCATACTGCTGCCCCCATGATCGAGCCCAGGATAAGCGGCCGAGGATGGATGGAGGAGCAGAAGTGTTAAAAACGAATTGTAAAAAAATTACTGCTTCTTATTAAAATGTCTTTAGGAAAACATCGAAAAGGCACTGTACTGTACCTGTATATTACATACTTTGATGACAATGTGGGTAAGCAGACTGTGGAACATCTTAAGAAAGGCTAGTTCAAGTTGAAGGGAATCTAAACAGTGACTTAAAAACATGTTCCCTATAGCCCAATACAAAATTTCTGGAAATCAAAAGAAAAGTCATTGTTGGCTGCTCTGTATAGGATGAGTATATGTGTAAGTATTTCATAATTCTTAAGGATGAAGGTGCAAGGTATGTGGATTATGGAAGGCAATTGTAAACCACATAGTGTATAAAACAGGATGCCTTTGTACACAACAAGTACGACAAAATAAAAAGTGCTACTCCCAGAGTGAATGAAGCGTAGTCAGAAAAATATAAGCGATGTACACACAAGAATATGAATATGCAACATTAGTCATAATATGATTAATAATGAATATGAAATATGAAAACACACAGACTGTACAAATTTTTTGGTACCCCTTCACAAGAAACATCTCTGAAATAACTTGAAACTGACAAAAAAGGTGGATGGCATCCCTTATTATTTATTCAATATTCAACACAAATCAGATTTTGCTGTTGATTATTGATTCTTTTGAATATTTAATTTAATTAAACAAATGAAAATGGCGTGGACAAAACCCTTAATTTAATATTTTGTGGCACCACCTTTTGCAGCAATCACTGCCAATAAGCAATCTCTGCACTTCACAATGAGACGTCTGCATTTGCCAGCAGGGAGTTTGGCCCACTCTTCCTGAGCAAACTGCTCAAGCTGTCTAACGTTTGAAAGGTGGCGTCTCCAAACTGCAATTTTCAAATCTTTCCATAGATGTTCGATAAGATTAAGATATGGGCTCATGGAGGGCCATTTAAGGATAGTCCAATGTTTTTTTCCTCCGCCATTCATGAGTACTTTTAGCTGTATGTTTTGGGTCATTATCCTGCTGGAGGACCCATGACCTGCGACTGAGGCTGAGCTTTCTGACACT
>JAODKC010000021.1:19802598-19832806 GCA_026777985.1 Mormyrops attenuatus | reverse complement strand
ATAAGCCCACCAGACCAGCAAGCCCCAAGAACAAAATAATATGCAAAAACTCCCCAAGTAAATCTATTGAATATATGCAAGAAGCCATGTTACTTTGGGTAGATAAGGCACATCCTTTTGTCCTAAAGAGAGAACATATAGCTGCATGAGCTATTATCCCTATAGAAATTATAGAATAAATACTGAATAAGTATAAGTATAATCTAAGCAGTTACCTAACTTGTATGGAACGTTTAAAATTTATCTTCTGATTCATTTAATGGCTTCGGGTTGGTTTTTTTGTGGCCCAGTCAGACATATACATTTTCTAGGACATGAAGAGAAAAAAATGACCAAAAAAATATATCCTGCAAGATTCAGGCTCATTGTTGTAAAAGTTTTAATGTCATGTCTGTGTGGGTGTTCTTCCCATTTGTTGTGCAAGAATGGCACAGTTAAGTAAAAGCCCACTTCAGAAGGCGTTCTGTAAATGCTAGAACAAAAAAGACATTTTCCCCAAGCCTTGGGTATGCCTGCTAACACCATCTGTGCAATCTTTTCATAGATTTTTAAGTTTTTCTTTTTTTTTAAGTGTTTACATAATCTTCAGTACACTTTAATATTTGATCTGTACAGTTGAAATATTGTTTTCCAGAATTAGTATAATTTTAGTCTTTTTCAAGAAAATCAAAGCAATTTTCTTTTTTGAGTAAGATACCTGGGTTTAACTGCTGGTTTGGTTACAGTTACGGTGCTGTCCGTCATAATAGATTGAAACATAGATCTTGAAACAAAGAATATCTTTTTTTTCTTTATTATGTGAAAGTGCCACAATAGGACTTCTCAAACAGGAACCACGGCATTTTTCTGTGAATTTAAGAGGCAGTATCGCTACCAAGTGGGGAAAAAGGTCACTGACATTTAACAGTTTGAGGATCTCTGATCGCTGGAGTTATTTCATCACACTGATTCCCAGTCTCATGTTGCCAGCTTTACGCCTCATTTTAGCAGCGGGGTATGGCTGGGATTAACAGCAAGTGAAGAGAGAGTGTGGAGGTAAGTTACAATCAAACTGATTCCAGACACTGGAGTCCCAGTTTGACCAAAGACCCATCCCAGGATGAACAGCACTGTTCAAAGTAGATCTATCCAAGTATATATTTTTAAAAGGTTTATCTATCACAGAGATAAAGTCAACCTCTAATCCTGGAGGCCCGGAGCCCTGTATAGCTTAGTTCTTTCCTTGTTCCACCACAAATGATTCAGCTCAAGAGCTGAGTGGTAATTAGCACAAGGAGGTGCAAGGAGTTGAATCAGGTACATTAAATGAGGGGAAACCTGTAGGGCTTAAAAACATGTAGGGCTCTGGCCCTTCAGGACTAGAGTTTGACACCCCTGATCTAGCAGATGCTTTTATTCAAAGCGATATTCTTTTTTTTTTTTTTAAGAAAGCAGGGTCAGCTAATCACTGGAGTAATTGGGGGTTAAGGGCCTTTCTCAGGGACCCAATGGTAATACCACACTGCAGACCCTGGGATTTCAGCTTCTGATCACGGGCACACGTCCAATCCTGCTGGGCAACACACATCAAGAATAATAGTAACGATCTGTTTCTGTTTATGTTGGCAAAATCCTTGCACTGCAATAAAAATGTCACAATTCAATATTTTCTGTAGCTTGGAAGGTAGTAACCACAAATGATGTATCTATATGTAGACAATTCTGCACCCCACAGCTGCCAAGGGCACACACGGACATTTTCAACATGCCACTTGCCCAGGAAACTTCCACACTACAGCAAATGTCCCACCATTGTTCCAGCTCTGAAGAAAAAGCCATGGCAACCTGCCTTAAAGACTACAGCCCTGTCACACTCTCAGCAGCAGCCGCGACATCCCTTCAGAAACTTGCTCCCCTCCTGCGTTTCACTGCTGCTCAAATGAGTCCATCAACTCCACTTCTGTGTGCCTGGACAAACGGAACACTTACGAGTATGTACTCGAGTTCTTGCAGGATTACAACTTGGCTTTTAACACAATCAAGCCCACATAGTTAGAGTGAAAACTAGCAGCCCACCTCCACTTGTAAGTAGATTCTGAAATTTCTCAGCCATGGACTGTAGGAAGTGAGCGTAGGTAGAGGTGCTATTTAGGTAACCTCCAGTACAGGTGCTCCTCAGGGCCGAATCCCAAACTATTCTTAGTGAACACTCACGAATGCATACTAACCCCTCCCACCCCCACACAATCCAACCCAACCCAACCTCTGCTTGATTTTTAAATCTGCAGATGACACCACTGCCCTTGGCGTGATCCACACTGATGAAGAATCTCCATCCTGGCAGCTGGTCAGTGACCTGACACTCTATGGCGAGATGAACGACCTTGTCTTGAAAATTAGTAAGACAAAGGAGGTTATCCAGAAGCCTCCCCAGGAGCTTATTTGCATTAAAGGCAATGAAGTGGAGCCTCCGACAAGTGATCCCTCCTCAACAGGTCAACAAACACCACGGTCGCCATCAAATGATGCACTTGTACTGCAGATTGAGGAGCAAAACCATCACCGTATGGTTTCGAACAGATTACTGGGGCAAGTCGTATCACCTTGGAATCTGTGCACTAGCTGCTGCCAAAGAAAAGAGCGAGGCATTAACAGAGATCCTCACCAGCCTGGACAGTGCCTCTCCACCTGGCGGGACACCAAATATAAATTCAGATGTCACAGCCTCACAAACCATAAGGTTCACAAATAGCTTCTTCCCCTCCGTAATAAGACTGGTTTCTAAGAACGTGGAGGCTTAGGTAACATATCCGAAGCTGATGGCCCAGTCAACTATAACTGTGCAAGAATCTCAGGGAATTCTTACTTGCATTTAAAGCAGACGCTTTTATCTTAAAGCACGGCCAGCTAATCTTTGGAGTAATCGGGGATTAAGAGCGATGCCCAAGGGCTCAACTGTAAGGCATGCCCTCCAGGATGTCCCATCTAGGTCCTCCTCTCCTACCCATGCCACACCTTCCATGGATCTCTAGCTTTGCAGCTCTCAAGAACCAGTCAAACTGGTTTGCCTAGGCCAGGGGTGGCCAATCTTATCCGCAAAGAGCCGGTGTGTGTGCAGGTTTTTGGGATAACATTTAGGTCAGCCGTTCAAACCCAGGTGTGAAGGCTCTTCAGCCAATCGGCCCTCTAATTAGTGACCTAATGAGGGAGTTGCAGTGAAAACCCGCATATCCAACGGCCCTTCCTGGATTAGACTGGCCACCCCTGGCCTAGGGACTGTGTCTCAGGTGTTCCTCGTGCCAAGCCAAGCCCCTTCTCAGCTGCTCATCATCTGGTTGTTTGTCATGCTCTATTTTAGTGCCCTGACTATGGAGCTCTGATGTGAGATCATCAAGGTCAGACAAGTTCAAGCAATCTTTGTTGCCTCCTGGTTACTACCTGTTTTTCTGTCTCTAGACTCTCTGCCCATCCTACCTGCCTGTCATCTGCACCTTGCCGACCTCACCCTGCTTCTCGACCTTTTCAACTGATTTGCCTTGTTTGTTTTTGCCGGGCCTGTATCTGACTCTGGACTGTGTGACCGGCACCTGTTGCCTGCCCTTTGATTAAAGACAATTTTTTGGAGCAGTTTGTGAGTCTGCAATATTCTCGTTACCATTTTTTTCTCATCTTTAGTCACATTCTTTTTTAGAATATCTTGTTACTCTCCACCTCTGTTCCACATGTAAGGTACATAATAACCATGTACAGAGTTTTACAAAAGTCTTAGGCAGTCAAAGATAATGTTTCAAGCTAATTATCTGGGTAGTACATTTCCTCAGAAAAAATCCAATTTAACATTAGAACATATGCAAATTAACAGTAACAGAATAGAAACTAACAGGAATGTCTTGTGTTCCCCAAAAAGGTACTGATGTCTAGTCGGATGGCTAGATGAACACCACTTCAGTTCCCAAACCTCTGCTCAGGGGCACCTCAGCTATTCCATGTATTCATTAAGTTTCCCTACCAGCTCAATCAATTAATTAGTTACTTAACTAACGAACTAGTTAATTAAGTAACTCAATAATGATTGATTAGCCGTATGATATGTGCTAGTGGTCATGTCAAAAACTTCACGGTAGTATTGGTTGGTAAGTGCAAATACAGGGGGGACTTTAGGAGAGGTTTTGAAATGGTTAAGCTGACACACTTTGACAGAGATTGTATAGTTTGACAACAACATATAGATCATTTGAACGTCACTTTTGCACCATACTGTACATACACATCATTTTTCATGTTCTTCATATTTAGTCACGTGTCCTATATGTAATGAAGCAGCTGAGTGAACCCCCACACAAAATTCCTATGTACTCATGTACTTGTACAAATAAATAAAAGATAATCTCCGGGTTAATATATCACCATTCTCATTGTCTACACGTTCCTGCTATAAGTATCTCTCTGCACACTCTACAGCTGCGGGCAAAAAATCTTTTACTTTAAAGACTCTTCTATCGTGCAAGTTGTTCCCTGCAAACCTGCATACTTCCAACATCTGAATTTAGGGCTAAAATGTCATATGGAAAGCACCGGGGAGTATTGATTGTGAGATCACACTTGTCCAAATTCGACACGGTCTGTTTGGCAAGGGGCTGTTGCCATAACGACTGCACCGTAGGTTGCCATCCTTAGTCATCGGCTCTGCTACAATATTTCTGCCCTTGTGTGTGATTTCTCATATATATATACACGTGTAGCAGTATCGCCATTGATTCGATGTGCATTACTGGTAAGACGGATTTTTTTCAGCTTTTTTATTTTTATTTTTTTGGTCTGTACAGCTTTCTTTATTCTAATGTGGGGGTACCAACATATTGCTTGGAAATTCATGCACGGCATCACATCTAAATAGGATTATTATTAACTACTAATGATGGTTTAAATCATTTTTCAGTTTGCGTCAATCCAGTCAGACAATTCCAAAAAGCTGAGCTTGGGAAATATAATGTTATATGTTGATGTGTGTTTTTTCTTTAACAAAAACTGCCGCTTCTATAATTAAAAAAGGGGACAAATTGACATCATCTGATTTTGGTTTAAAAGTGCCTTATTTGTATTCTTCTTCTTCTTCTTATAATAATAATAATAATTATTATTATTACTATTATTATTTATCTAAGCTATGATTACATTATATTGGCCTTGGGAGCTCAGATGTTTCATGGTAAAATGTCTAAAGCACACTTCAGGCACAGGCTGTTACCCCAGGGATTCATAGACAGAGAACATCTCATTGTGTCGATGGGATTGTCTATGGTTACGATGTAGGACAGCCTAGGTTTGACATAATTAAAAACATGTTTGGAAATGCCATCAAGTTCTGTTTTGGACAAATAACATCCTCCAGCATAAAAGTGCAGATAATTCACTATGTTGTACCATATGAAATCACTCATCGTCGTAAAAAAACAATACCATTAAACCTAAACAGTAATTAATCTTCGTCTTATTGGCATGTTTATATTAAAAATGCAGGTCCAATGTTTGCCGGAATTAATATTTAATTAATGTGCAGAAATTCTGTCACGTCCTGCCGAATATTCGTATATTGCATTTTAAGAATGCAAAATCTTCTGAACGGTCCCCCAAACATGAAAATCAGGAAGACCTGCAGGCTAAACTGGTCAAATTATAAAGGGCTTTCCCAATTATTAAAAATCGAGCGCTTGCCTCTGAGGATTTAAATTTGTGTTGATGAATCATCTTAGAACTTAGCTGTCATTTTTGACTCATACCTGTCAATTACTGCACATAAAAATGGACCACGATATCCCTACCATTTCATAAAAGCGCTCTCTTTAAATGGCACAGTTTCAAATATTAACGATGTTACACTAATAAATGGTTGGTTCGCACACTTCATACATTGTACAAGGTTCAGTTTTGTGAAGCTTTCAACATAAAACACAAATTTCCGGTACTGCTGCCTTTATAGAACTATATAAATAGTCACAATTGCATTATCCACAGAAAAGACATGCAATTAATTCAAAAGCCAACAATCGAAATTTCACAAAACCGAAAAGATTTCTATCAGCGTTTATTGTGTTTCTGAAATGGCAGCAAGTATTATATCTAAATGTTAATTCATCAGGTATCACTATTCGCATTTATAATTCAGAAATGCAGTTTCATCTCATTGCCTATTCCAGCTTCCTCAAAGACAACAATAACATGTTATTACTCGTTTTTGTTTCCTCGTTAATAAGGCCTATAATAAACTGCTACGCATTTCATTCAATTCATTTTAGAGCGCAAAAATAACACGAATAATGAAAAGACGATGACAAGCGTATATTTTATTTGTAAGATTAATATAGTCTTTAATAATACATGCTATATGAAGTACTCTGGTGTGATGGTGCTTCGCTACGATATAGTGGAGACTGAGAGGAAAATAATTGCATCACTGCATCTTCTCATTGGTTGACATCCATTGTGGATTAAGGCAGAAACCGACACAGATGGTGTGAGAATAGCCACATCTGTCTGCTGCACCACAACAATAGGTATCACGGAGCTCCAGTGTGGTGGTCCAGCCACGATTAAAATGTATATTGCAGCAAACGGCAGATAGTTGTGAGCGCAGCCTGTAATTTCGCGTCTAGTTTTTTCCTTTTTTTTCCCATCGCGCTCGTCTGTCTGGGTTCCCCAGCAAAGCGAGGAAGATGGCTGCCATGAAAATTTTAACATGCTCGGGATTGTTTTTAGCCCTTTGCTCATTGGGATTGTTGGCTATGGCAATTTGCACAGACTATTGGTACGAAACAGATGCGAGGAGGCATCGGGAGCGGTGCAAGAATTTTGCCAGCAAGAGGAACGATCGGGGATACATCTATATCCCCAGTGTCAACCTGCCACTCCGTATGCCTCCGGAGTATATCCATAGGAAGGAGAAGCAGGACCTAAAGCCCAACTTCTTGGCTTCTTCTGCGGCGATGGAGTCTCACTGCAGTCGGCAATTTAACTCCACCATATCCGGCTTATGGAGAAGGTGTCATCGCGATGGGTTTGACCTCGAAACCGAGGATCTCATCTATAAAGGTTAGGATCGCTTTTCTGGCAAGGCGAAATGTGAATTCATATCCCGGTCTCGGTAGATGTGATCCACTATCCCTTTATTATCCGAATAAAGGAAATGGCACGGATTCAGAAACAATAGAATTTCGTGTGTATCTATCAAAAAAAAATATCCAAAAATAATGAGATATTTATGTGAAGCTGATAAATAGGCTAAATGAGACATTTCCAATTGCATTTTAATTGAATTATTCAAACACATTTTTGGCAAACTGAATTTCTACTTTCTAAACGCTTCAAACAACTACCCTACCTAACCGGTTTTTCGTATTAGCTTACTACTATTATTGTCGTTACTACAACAAGTGCATTAACAAAAGAATACGATGGGACTGTTGTATTAACAAAAGTATGACAAGCCATCGCGAGCTGTGCTTATGAGTTAAATTTTAATTTGTAAATGCCTGATATGTGATAGAAATATTGAAGATAATCCAGACGCTGGCCGTGGTGCTGAACCGGACCGTCCGCCAGCAATTCTGTCCGTTTAAATACATCCTGCAGGCGGTCGCTGTTCCCAAAAAAGGTTTAAGTGGTCAAACCTAGGATGCAAAAGCCGCATATTTCTCTGCGGTTTTACTTAATTTAACACATCAGATTTTCCCCCTGTGTTGCTGGCGCCTATTGCATCTTCGTAATTTCAAATTCAATGGATCAATAATCTCAGCAACACACATAAAATTCCGCTCTAGTTAATCAGACTAGTGTCCAATGTAGTGACAACTCCATAATTTAAACTCTACAAGAGCTGCCCCCTCATTCTAAAAACTAAACTCAAAACTTTTATCTCATATATAATTTAATAATAGTCCCATTAATATTATTTTATAATTCTGATTATTGCAATGTTCGTTACTGCAAGGTATATTGCGGCAATTGATGTAGTAAGAAAGTCACATTTCAAATATGGCTACATTCATACACACGCACGCACATTCCAGCAGCAATCTCCATTATCAACTACTGTAAATACCCATAACTGGATGCTACATTGCAATTCCGACCAATCCGCGTGTCGATTATACACTATGAACAAAGGCACTGAAGCATACAATTAAAATTTCCGCATATCACAATATCCTCACCGGTGAGTTTCAGCTTCTGAAATGCTCGTTAAAATGGAGAGTGGAGGAAGATATTTGGGGAAGGCATATTAGATTTGTTTCTTATTCAAAGCATCTAAAGGTGGTTATAAAAATGTTGAGAAATGAACAGAAATGCTTGCAATTGGGAAAAGAATGATTACCTCTTAAACTTCCCTCGAACACAAGAATCAAATATAATTAGCTATATTTAAATCAATTAATATATATATATTATGTACCTATTATGTACCTATATGACTGTTTGATAGCATAATTCCAACCACCTCAATAACAACAAACTACAAAATATACTTGGATTTTTGTTCAATAAACACTAGTAATAAATAAGTTTGTAGAACAATAACAAATCAGTGTTTGTCAAAGGAATTACAAAGACACAGATATGCTCTTTCAATAAAAAAAAAGCCTTAGTCAATATAAACACAAGAGGAATATGCACTTCTAGTCACAAATCTGGATTTCACTCAAATTATGGTTTATTTAAACCTCGGTGCAGGCTTGTGTCTGAGGAGGGGTGGGGCCTAGGGCAAGCCACATTATTCAGGCACCCACAGCACCCATGCAGATTATGTTAGCCTAGGATATGTGATCACATGTCCAAGGTAGGATTTAGGTTATGTGTATCTCCAGTGTATATTTAGCGAAAATTACATATTTAGATGAAATCTCACTGCGTACAATCAATGAAGCAGAACAAAATGCGATAAGTCATTATTTCGCCTATCATTATCTAGGCAAGGTTCCCTATTATTACTATTATTATTATTGGGCATTGTCGCCCCCTTTCCTCTGCCTCAGTGCTATAGTCTAATTTCACTCTTTTTTCAGTCTGTTTTAATATTATAGCAGTAAGATTATAATTTAGACTGGAGAGTCAGTCCTTCATGAAACGTGGTTTAATTGTTAATAGGACCAAAATGAATTCTCACATGCAGGCCTCTGCTGCTGAACATGTGGTTCTACAACTGAGATTATTTTCAGTAGCCTAAACACAAGCAGAATTTGCAATGGAATTATGCAGAAATACACCAAGATGGTCTGAATCCCCAAGGATCAATACAGTGACGATTCCTCCCGAGAATCTGCGCCCTTGACTGGCGTCCTGTTTGGGATGTACGTTTTCTCGTGGCATGAGCAGCCCGGGATAGAGTCCAGGCCCCCACTGACCTTGGATATGTCATGATACAGGCTACACTGATCAGAAAAAAAGGTCATTTTGTCCATGACGAACTGGTTTTCATCAGGAAAATTAGAAAACTGTATATTAAAAATGGTTATGTTGGTGAAATACAGTAACGTAAATAACATGCTAGTGTGAATCATAATTATTCAGAATGAAATACCTGCATGTTAATCAAGTAAGTACTACTTCATGCATTGGATATTCATGAAAACATACTGTTTTCTGAACACTTTGTTTTTGTTTTGCTCATGCTAAGTCCGTTACTGGCTTCTTTAAGCAGTGTCAGTCCCTTGCATTGCAGAATGAACAAGAACATGGACAACAGATTTTACCAAAGCTTGATCAGCAACCTTTGACCTCTTTGAGACCTTTTGAACGAGGATAATACATCTGCATATGGCAGCCATTGGTTACTCCACCATAGAAGAATCTGACAAAAAGCATAGAAAGACAGACCTGTCTAAATCAACACATGGGGCTGGAGTGTGGCTCAGTCGGTCAGGGTACTAGGCCTGTGATCAGAAAGTCAGTGGTTCATATGTCAGGATGGGCAGAGAGATGTCACTGTTGGGCCCAGTAAGACCGTTAGCCCCAGCTGCTCTAAGGACTGTCTGACACTGACTGCTCAATGGTATGTTGCTTTGGAAAAAGTGTCACCTAACTCAATTTAAGTATCTGTCATAGAGGATCTTCAGGTAACATGAGAAAAGGAATTAAACAACACAAATACTGAAGGTGGTAACATTTGGCTCACTCCTTGATTTTCTGTGTTAGTTGTGGCACCAACAGTATTTACTGGCTTTGTGCTGGTTTCTATGGCACAAACTATAATGAAGAATGTCCTTATTTTCATCCAAATCGTGGCAGGAATGGACCGTGCTATTGGAACAAACAGATCACTGTGGACAATCTCAACGCCTGGCCAGCTTCTAATGTGTATAGGCCGCGTTTTTGCTCCCTCCAAGACAGTCCACATTTTCGCTCCCTCCCAGCCCCTGGTACCAAAAACGTGAACTGTCTGAGGGTCCCCAAGGGTCAGATTGGGAAACACTGGTATAGGGAGATTTACACAGATGCCATCCATTCGTCAAGGATTTGCTGGCTCTCCCTAAACATAGGTATGAAGCCTGTGTATTATACCAAAGGTATATTTTAACATAAATCTGACAATCATAAGCCAATCATAAAACATTAAATTTATCGGTATGTTAAATAAAAAATACATACATACTCTGTGTGTCTGCGCGCGCATGTATCTGTGTGTGTGTGTGTGTTGCTTCACTTTCAGGAAGGCAGTGTGTGGCTCATTGGGCTCCGCCTCTGTGCCTACGATCAGAAGGTCATTGGTTTGAGCCTGGCCTCAGCATGTCTGTGGGTCCCTCAGCAAGGTCCTTAACCCCCAGCTCCCTGGGCGCCGCATCAGGTGGCTGCCCTTGGTGGCCAGCTTACGCTCACCTACAGAGAGCAAGTTGGGGGAGGCATAAGGAAAATTTCCCCACAGGGATCAATAAAGTATCAATTTTCATAATTATTCACCATATAATATGTTGAACAACACTTAAACTTTAGTCTCATCTTGGCAGCTTGAATCACTTCAATAGCCTGCATAAATGTGGTCATAATATGTTCTGCAATAAGCTCTACAACAGAAAATTACATTTTAAAATAGGACTTGGCCTTTCAGTCAGTTTTACTGACCTGTTTTTCTTACAAGAAATTGCCATCTTATTGTTTTAGGTTATTAAGCAGGAGGAATCTAAGAAAGGGTACTATTCATATAACTACATTCATATAAAGTTTTATTAAGGAATAGTTATCTTTATAAATTTAAAATGTACACATGCACTTTTAAACTTGGTTGAATGTGGTTACCATATTATCTGCTGTTTCAAAAACAATCAATACATTAATGTATTAACGTATGACTCACCCTTCAAACTATGCAAACATTTTTCAGTATTATATAAATATGTTCCTATGTCCTTCTGTGCGGATCAACCAGGAAAATACATAATACAATAAAAGAAAATATTTTGCAACAGAAAATTGTTGAAAAAAAATTAGTAATAAATAAAAACTGAAGGCAATAAATGGGACATACATTGAGGTGAATATTTTACAAGCTAAAGTGAGCTATAATTTAATAATTCTGGAGTTTGTAGGGCATTTTATATTACTGCAGTATGCCATTTATCATTCATTATATCATTCGTCATGTTATTGATAAATTCGATATAGACTGTTACTCTGATAATTACATGAATTATTTGATTAGTAGACACCCAAACTGCACTTATTACATTTAAATCAGTGGATATGATTGGATATTTTGTGACACATGGCCACTATGGCAGTCAATCTTCAGCCTGTGTGGTCTATGTCTGTGTCTAACTTAGGGTGCATTAGAAATTACCTAATTGTTTACTATATAGTAGGCAAAATATAGTATGTGACATAAGCAATATGTCTGAATCCTCAGTATGGATCGTTACCCTCTCCTTGCTCTCAAACTTACATTTGATCAACAGTTGTGTAACTGTTCATCAACAGTTACACAAATACTTAATATAACTGTACCCGAGAGGCGCTTGGAGTGTTTTTAAAATCGGTGGAGTTCATTGTAGTTTTAATAATTAAAATCAGTTGCCAGCAGAGCTACAGAAGCGGATTAAAGCAGTTTAACTTCATGGATAGGTCCAGATAACTGCAGGAGTGCTCAGTCTCATTAAACCATTCATAATGATTTAAAAGTTTATCAATAAACACAAGTGCATCCTGGGTAAGTTCCATCCTTACTGTTTCCATCTCAACCCAATGTAAGAGGTCAGTGCATTCAATTATGCTTTGTCTGCTGACTGAACATCCCTAAGTTAATGCAAAATAACAAATTCGTACAGTCGCTGTAAACAAACCCATTTTCTTTTAAAATGGATAGTCACTGGTTGCTAGTTCTCTGGAAAATGGCTGTTATCAAGGAAAAAATAAATAGTAAAGAATTACCATATTGTCATAACATGTCCTTGTCCTCCATTCTTCCACGCTGATACAAAAATACTGATTAGGGCTCAAAACGCACGCCAGTAGTTAGAAGTCATTGTGGGTGAGTCCATCCTTTTTAAGCATTCAATGAAGTGTTTTGCAGTAAATACTCAATGATGTGATATATATACACATAACTAACACGACTTCTGGTAATGATGCAAGCAGTACTAGTAGAGGTCCATGCAGCTCCCTTGGCAAGCTTCAACGCTGGCGCCCCCTGCCCGAGACAAAGCAAAATTGACTTGCTAAGTCAACTCCCCCTCTGAAGATGATGCCCTAGACAGCCGCCTATGTTACCTAGTGTTTTGACTGACATTGGATTCAGGCTATGGTGATTTACTGATTTCAATGTAATTATGCAAAAGACTCACAGACAAGAACTTTGGTGACAAGCAGGAACAACAGAATGATGTTAATATATATGAGGGCCCAATGGCAGGAATGTGAGTCTAACTCTGCTCGCCGTCAGGTCAGATCCTCCACCTTTAGTGACATTTGAGAAGTAAATAATTTTAACCGTTGGAGGAACCGTCAACTGTGGACTGAGTAGCAGAGAGTACCACTGCTAACTACTGTAGGATGAACCTAAACAGAGAATCATAAATGGAGAGGACAGGAGTAAACAGAAATATATTTTATAACTGTTATTATATTATTATATTCCGGGGGTCTGTTCTACAATATATTTCTTCATGTAATATTTTACACAGATTATAACCAACTTAAGTTCTGATCATTTTTATTTCAGGTTTCCTTTTTTTTTTAACTACCGGTTCCTGTATGACGTAAGTCTTCTGCCTTATATCATCAGATTTTAACTTTTGTGTCAAACTGATCTTATGATCAGTTTTATGATTTTTTTGATTCACCTTAAATACATTAACTATATGCTACATGCTATCTGCCAGGTATTCATCTGTCAGTTTTCCCTGCTTATATTTATATGCAGTCCATACATACCTTTACTTTTATAAATGCCTTTGGAATTTGTTTTTCGAATGTGTCACATGAAGAGAAATCTATACAAGCATGGATGTTTTATTATTAAGAGTTAGCATTTATTTTGTAAATTGTGAACTTGCAAAAGACTAGTGTACTCAAGTGATGTGTGGCTCAGCGGGTTAGAAAATGTGCCTATGATCAGAAGGTTGTTGGTTTGGATCCCACGGTCTGCAGTTTGATTTCACTATTGGTTTCTTGAGAATGTAGAATGTATGTCGCTTTGCATATATATATATATATATATATGTGTGTGCTAGCAACTTAATGTCATTCTATATTTTATTTACAGGATTGATTGAACGCTGCATGCCAATAAAGTATCATTACACCTCATCCAGCCTCCCAAGAAACCTGCCTGTGAATATCACCAAAACAATCCGACAGGATGAATGGCATGCGCTCCGTAAGTATGAGAAACCAGAAGCGCTAACTATGCTATCGAGTGACTGTATGACAGCGGTGCAGGTTGTACACACCAAACCGCAAACCCTGAAAGCAGACCCAGCGATAACAAAATGACACACTATATAAAATTCAAGAATAGTCATTTTTCCATATGTCAGAATTTGTATAAATTGTCAAAATTAAATCCTATTTAGATACAAACGGAATATAAATTCTAATCAAGTAATTAACCACCTTCAGTGGTATTAATGTATTTACTCAACACGGCCAACCATATGGCAGCTGAGATAAGAAACAGACTTTCCAACATTTTCCTCTCTAGGTGGGGCTCATGATATGGTTATCACAAGCAGACAGAACAGTCCATCACAAAGAAGGGGGCACATCACCAGATTACATTGGGTCTGACTACAGTACAGGCCAAACAGGATTAGCATGGTGCTAGTGGTTCTAATACTAACCATGCAAAATAATAAAAATTATTTGGAGGACTCAGAGAAGATAAATTCATCCATCTTCAAACCGCTTAACCTGGTTAGGTTTGCAGGCCTATCCCAGGCAGCATAGAGCTGGGTTTCAGCCTGGATCGGAAGCTAGTCCATCAGAGGGTCAACGCACACACAATCATACAGTACAGTCACTTTAGAGATGCCACTTAGCCTAACTGCATGTCCTTGGATTAAGGAAGGGAAACTCCTCACACTGCACGACTGAGGTGATATTCAAACCCCCACTGCTGTAGGTGTGAGGCCATCACAAGGTTCTAACCAACTGCTTAAAGATTAAAAAGGACACTGTCACAAATGTTTCCTGTGATAACACAGCAACACAGCAAAGGCTTCCTGTCACTGTCAGCAGGGCCTCACAAAGACATGGCTGGGCCCTGAAAAATTCTACTGAATGATCCCGTTGTTAGTGCCTGGGCCCCTGAAAGTCTTCCTCACTCTCGCCTATTATGGGCAACCCTGACTACCAGTGATGCATGCTGACCAGGGTTGAAGCCATTCCAGAATGCATTCATCAATTCCAGTCCAATTCAGTAAATGGAACTAGTGTTGGAATTTAAATCTCCCTGAAATTCAAATTCAATTGAAATTCTGATCCCGATAGTTTTCTTTTCAATCCCAACTCCAGTTCCATTTAGACTGATTTAGACTGGAATTGATTAATGCATTCTGGATTGACCCCAACCCTGATGTTGACAGTATGAGACGCGAGCCTCAAGTAGACTCAGATTGGGATTGCCGCTTCTTCTGCCTCGCTCCCGCAGACTTGCGCAGGATGACGGCTGGCTTCATCGGGATGGCAGTTGCCATCATCCTCTTCGGCTGGATCGTCGGCTTCCTGGGCTGCTGCAAAAAGCACGATCTAATGCAGTATGTAGCTGGGCTCCTCTTCCTCATGGGAGGTAAGGAATAATAATAATAATAATAATAATAAGTTTTAGTTATATAGCGCCTTTCATACACTCAAGGACACTTTACAAAAACACATTCAACAAGTCAGGCAAGTTACATACAAGACGAATAATATTCATTGAATAGATATGTTTTTAACAGGAGCTTAAAATGGATAACAGATTTTTCCTTTCGGAGACTAAGAGGAAGAGCATTCCAAAGTTTAGGAGCCGTTACACTAAATGCTCTGCCACCCATAGTTGATAACCTGTGCTTAGCTACAGTGAGTAAGTCGGATGATCTTAATGCATGGGCAGGAGTGTACGGAAAGAGTATCTCAGACAGATAATGAGGGACTAAACCAGCAATGGCTTTGAAGGTGATGAAGATCATTTTATATTTGATTCTTGAAGAGACTGGCAAGCAATGTAAATCATGGAGGACTGGAGTAATGGAGGAGGAAAGCCGATTCGGCACCTGTCGTCTTTCTTAACGTTTCACCCGGCATTTATTCTTTCACCCAGCGGACACCCCCATCTCAAGCAAATGTAGTCCTGCGTTACCCACACTCAGTGCAGGGAATTAAGGCATTTGCCTGAGGCGAGTCGTTTAGATGAAGGGCGAGTACAAAGAACTAGCAATAGCCTGCTAGCTAGTAAGCTAGTAAAAAATTACATGTCAGATTATAATTTTTACTTAACTAGCCTTGTTGGCTAGTAGCTTACATTTTTAATTTCCAGCCCTGCTTACACTACATACTGTTTACAGCAGAAACCTGAAGGTTTTACTACGGAAATTTGGGTTAAGGGCATTGCATAAGCCCAGAAAGAACAATACAATACGCCCCTGCCTCCCGCCGCCTGCTGAAATCTGAGCCCACAATGATTTTAGCAACCATCGTGCTACTTGCAGCTCACTTTTGGTTTGTTGAGTATTTTGAGGTACATGTCACAACAATAATTGTCTTTTGTAAACATTGAAATGTACTGCCCAAACAGTTCCTTTCAGATTAGCATGTTAGTAATTGAAATTTTTCTGCAGTTATCGACAACATTCCCACTGCCGGCTTTATAGCAGCTATTCTTTCATAGATTATCTCAGCTGGTGGGGGAAGTTGTTTTTTTTTCCCTGAGATTTAGTACTGGCTAGGTGCCTTTCCAGAAGTAAGGGGCTTAATTAACCCCCCCAGGGAAATGGCTGGAGTGAATGTGCATTCACAGCAGCCCAACGAAAGCATCGTCGTGATCTATTTATGTGTCGCCGCAGTTGCTTGTGGCAGCCATGTGTAAAGCACACTGGGCAGGAATAAGTCTTGCGTGATAGCTTGGGACAGCGTCCACAGAGCTGCGGCGGGAGAGGCGCCTTGCCAGGCGCGCCTGTGTGACTCACGCTCACTGTTCGGGGGTGGGGGAGGTTGGGTGGGGTGGGGTAGGTATTTTGAGATGAGACTAGATGGAACAGGTCGCCCTGCAGGGCCTTTCACAAAGATGATGTACAGGGTAGTCTAATAAAATCGCACCCGTTCCTGTTTCCTGGCATCTCTGTGGCCAGCGATTCCCTTCACATTAAGAGCACAAACCGGCACAGAAGCGCTCAGGCTGCACCGTATGGTGCCACAACCGGAGACACAACTAAGCTGTGCCTGTAAGGGACTCTGATTCCAGCCAACCAGACATGACGAAAAGACAGATGGGGCTTCTTAGCTCTCCCCAATTTCCCAAATATCCTAATGAATTTTCTGAGTACCAGATCATAGTAGTTACCTTAGCCCAGACAACATTTAAAATTTTTTTTATATTTATAAATTGTATCCTTAATCACATAATATGATTAAAAGCAAACTAAGACCAATGTCATTGTGGACAAATGGAGTCTGTTATCCACAAATTGATTTAGTTATGCGAATAAGCAAGACATCCAGTTCCATGATACAGGCCCCAGTTCTCCGCTTAGTTCAGAGTATCCCTGTTTAAATTGACTTTAACTTCGTTCACTTGCATTTAACCCAGCTACCTTAAATACGTCAAGTTATCGACCAATCACGTCTTCTGTTTACAGGCAGTCAGCCAGCAGCGTGCCAGGTAGATTGTTGCAGACACACTCACAGTAGACTGGAACAAATATGTGTGGATTTAGGATTTACAAACGTTTTTGAACATTAAACTTAATTATGTTTACCTGCAAAAAAATGTTTTACAGTTAGCAGAACTAAATTTAGCAGATGCTACTAATGGTTTCCAAAGCTGGCAGAAACACTCCTTTAACAAAAAAGTTAGCTTTACTAACTAGCGAATTAGCAGAACCTTGCCCACTAATGTACTTCATAGCCAGTTCAATTAATTAATTAACTTAATTAGTGAAACAATTTGATGGGGTATTAATTAACTAGCTAAACGTGGTATGCTAGGGGTCAAGTCAGAAACTACATGTGTATGTTGTATATTGTATGGTTCCTGCAAATACTGGGGTAACTTTAGAAGTGGTTTTGAAATGGCTAAGCTGACACACTTGGACAGGCATAGTACCATAGTTTTACACCAAAATGAAGACCATTTCAAAATAATTCTGTCTGACTGTCCAATATATAGAACCATATGTGTGTGTGTGTGTGTATTATATATATGACAGTCCTCACTTAACAACCGAGTTCCCTTCCTACGACTAGGTCGTTACGCGAATTGGTCAATAATCGAGGAGCCACCGCTTCATTTTTAGTATATTTATAAAAGTTTACACAGTAATGTATTGTATACTCTAAAACACAATAGAGGGAATCACCTCTAATATACATTATTTAGGTCTGCATACTGTAAATACAGGTAATCGGATGGTAGCCGAATTTCTCAATGATGTCAGCACTAATACTCTGACTATGCAGGATCTCCAATGAAAGCGTTGAAACCATCAACAGTTTTTCTGTAGTCTTGGTGATTGTGAATGCTAGTATAGGGAATACTGACCGATTGCGGGAATGAGACTGAGAGAAGGTGATGAGAGATGAGATGTTTGACACTGAGATGCCTTGCTGCCGTTTCCACGACCAAAGTTCTCGTACAGCGTACAATATTGACCAGCCAGGGAGATGGTGGTGAGTCCAGGAAGTCGTTAAAAACCTACCTATTTAATTGAGGAGTGTCTGTATAATATATATTATAATACACACACACACACACACACACACACACACACACACACACACACATACATAAACTGATATATACATATACATACATATATACACATATATATGTACACACACACACACACACACTACACACAGATACATACATGTTGTTTTTGGAGTATATAACTTAGTGTATTTATGCATTTCCCCTCTTATCTCACCAATAGGTACCTGCTGCATAATTTCCTTGTGCACCTGCGTGGCTGGGATCAATTTCGAGCTGTCCCGTTACCCAAGATACATGTACGGATTACCTGAGGACATCAGTCATGGCTATGGCTGGTCCATGTTCTGTGCCTGGGGTGGACTGGGCCTTACCCTGCTGGCTGGATTTCTGTGTACATTAGCACCATCCCTTAGCACACCCCAAACAGTGCTGCAAAAGCCCAGTCATGAAAACGGCACTGTGTGACAGACAAGGAAATGCACCAATCATCAAAGGCTTCCATTTTCTCCAGCCTATGATACCTTTTCTTTATGACTTTCATGACAAAGTGACCTGGATGAAAATAAAAGTATAAAAAAACAAAAAAAACACATGCAGAACACCCCTGCTCAGAATCTGGGGTGCGATGTTCAATGCAATCCAGACCGAACCATCAGAGGACACATTTTTAAATGGAATTACTGTTAAAATGGTGCTCTCTAACCATTTTTGTGTGTTTTTACAGGAACTTAACAACAAAGCAAGCAGTGTTTTAAAACATGGAACAAATTGGGTGGGAAAAATACTGTGACAGCTAATTTTTTCCCCCGCAAAAAAACTTAGTAGGGTGAACGGTAATGTGTTTGTTATTGCTCGCAAAATAACAGAAAAGAAGCAAACTATGCTGGCGTAAACTGTTAATTGTTTAAAATATTTCACGGACATGGTATTTGTAGGAAGGATTTGGGGAATTATCTAAGTTTACCAACTAACTTGCGACGAGAATAAAACAGATGACCAAGAGCACAAATCAAGGAGACTTTCACCAAAAGAGGAAAATCAAGAGCACATGTGGACAAGGGCGAAAATAAGAGAATACAACCGTTCAGATAGAATATTTCTATCAAGATGCTGTTGTCAATGTGGCTATTGTGTGAGGAATGTCCTTTTGTTGGCAAAAATGTTACCTTAAGCATAAAAGCTTTATGTAAGGAAGAATAAATCGTACTTGAGCCAGTTTTCAACATTAAATGAGCATGAACTGTTCTGATTGTGAAAGTAAACATTAAATATTTTCACCGTGTTTCTGACCATGGCAACCAGATTCTAAGGACCTATTTCATCAAGAGTGCCCACCAATGTCATGTGTTTGCACTGAAGCTAACTATGCCTGCATTAGTTACTGTACCGTAAGTTTGATGACCAAAGTGCAGCAGCAGAGAGATTCTTGAAGCTCAAGTTAGATTAGGCACCTACATGATCTTCAATCAGTGTAACAATCCCTTTGTACAATACAAACCAAGTTTCTCATCTTGTCAATCAAACTGCCACATATGCTACAAAGATGAGTCAGCCTAAGGCATGTTATCAAGGAACCTGTACTGACAGAAGGCATCAAAGAAACTGAAAGTCAATCTGGAGTCTAAGATTTATTTCTTATCTAGCCTCTTAATCAAAGAACAGGGTTATCTGATATGCATTATATCTGACGAGGCCTTACATAGCCAAGCTTTTATTATCATGGTTAATTACCCCTAGAAACATTCTGCAAGGGGGGGTCTAATTTTCTTCTGGGGGATAAAAAAATTAAAACTGCTGATGTTTTTTTATTCCCATGGACAGTTCCATCTTCATTTTTAAATATAGATACATCTTTGACATCTTTGCACTGTCAAGGGTTTAACATCTGAGAATCAGATTACCGTAAATATTTATTTCTCTGTAATGAAGGCTTTTCAATTGCAAAGGACAATTATGGATAATTTGACCATTTTTAAACATTAATGACAACTACTTATGATGGAATTACACACCCATAATTAAATGTAATGTGCTGAAGATTTTAAACAGGCGAAATTGTTGCCTTGGGGGCGGGGATTAGGGTGGAAGGGAAATGAGGCCCCGTCACAACAACAACCTTCAAACACATTGTCTCAGAATGACAACATCCATAATGGTGATAATAGTGTTGGCGACACCTTAAAAGGACATACAATAACTCATCAAAAATGCACAGAACAGTGACTGCTTTGTATGGGTTGCAAAGCTATTTATTTTTTAGAAGAGAGAAAATCTAGAATTCAGACCTCATAAGCAAATTATTATCTCTGTTTGGTGCACTTTTCAGAGCCGACTGAATCGAAACAAGGCCTGGTCTTAAGCCTGTTGTGACTTTTCATGTTTTTTGCATTAGTGAAAATGCATTATAAGTAGAACATTTAGTTACATTCCTTCGAATGACACTAAGATTATACATGTAATGCTAATTTTTACATGACATGTAAAGTGCAAAAAATGAATTATCAACTTTTAAAATAAAGACCTATGTGATTTTTTTTGTATTTATTTATAAAACAAGTGAAGCACATATTAAAATTATATAATCTCTGAAACATCTCTTCTGACTCGCATCTAATGCAAACATTTCACTCAAATGCACCATGCATAGCTAACAATCCAGTGTAATTTACTTTCATAGTACATATATTAAATGACGACTGCTATAAAATAATTTGTCTGTTGGAGTATTTCTACAGAATGAAAATTATGTTGAAAAATTACCTACCAGTCAGTAGAACAGAACATGCTCTAGACATACATTCAAATTTGTTATCATTTAAATTATTTATAAATAAAATCCAAGGCAAAGATCGAGGTTACTTCTTGGATGTTCACCAGTAAATCTATTTCATTTTCCTTGATTCACATATGATAACTCTACAGCCCCACCTGCTGGAAGCTCACCATATTCACTGGCACATAACCTACACTGATCCCGCCCACACAGCCTGCGGTCCGTTGCCCCTTGGTGTTGTCTGGGTGTCCAGTGTAATGCCATTGCACATAACTTCTGTGAAATACTGCAAAAATGACACAATGATTATATCCTATAACTCAGCTGGCTCAATGGATTCCCCCATGCTTTTTAGCATTTCATGTTTGTATGTTGGGGTGGGGAGGGAGGTTGGGACGCACTAACTTGTTGCACTTACCAGTGGCAGATGTATGGCAAGCATCCTGTGAAGGCAAACTTAAAAAGTGGCCAGAAGCATCAACTTCAATCGTACACAACATGTTTTCCCAGTTAGAGAAACTGGATTCAAAGCCATTTCAGATGTATCTTCATCTTATACACACCCCAGGTCCAACTAAAAGTGACCAAAACATTAAACTGACAAGATATAATTATTATAAGTATTATTATTTTCAGCCAATTAGGTGAGTGATTGGGAAGAAGATCGTGGGGAGTGGAGTTTATGTGAAACAGTATAGATTTATCCCAGAAAACATAAGGACTGCAGATCAGTAAACGAAATTGACTAGCCAGCAGCTACTGACCTAGATATTACTCAAAAAATAAAAATCAATGACCAACATAAACAGCAAATTTATATTACTTATATTATATTCATATTTTTATAGTGAGACAATGAAAGTACCAGAATCAAAGATCATTGGCATCATAAGTAACTTTATGAAACAGGCCTTTGCCAAGTCTACCGGTCTAATTTTTGAAATTAATATAATTATACATTGCAAAATCTGGCTGGTGATGCATTAACACAGAGCACAAAAATGAAGATGAACTCACAATAAAGGGATTAAAAAACATTAAAAAAAATTCCCTTCCTCCCATTAGGAAAGCTTCTGTGCTATAAGATCAGCTGTTAAATTTAAATTGCACTTCCGAAGAGCTTCGATTAGATCTTCCGCCCTGGCATTGGCTCCACGCATTTTCCTCCATTCTTGGATGAGCTCAATGACCTGTTCGTGTAGATTGTATGGGTGTTTCTCCCTTATGTGATCCAGTTTAGCATCTCTTATTCCAAGTTTTCTCCCATACATCCGCCAGTCTTTTCCTAGATTCTCAGCGATAACTTGTGTGGCACTATCCAGTTTTTCTGAAATTTAAAAATTGATGTAAAAAGTATGTATTCAACAAACTCCCTGTACCACACCATACAAAATGAAGCTGCTGTTTACGTATTAAAAATGTGAAAAATGTCAGTATTTGTACTAAGTATGGTTATAGATATCTAGGAAGCAGTGCTAACAATTTTCCCTTCAGAAAATACTCTCAAATATACGTATGTAAAACTAAGGCCTCATTTTAAGATTTTAAAAAATCTAGCTAAGAAACTTTTATGAAACAAAGTCTTTTACTTAGGATTTTACCTTGAAGCTAGTAGTTTATAACGATATAGTCCGTTAAATATTACTTCCATTTCTCACAGTTATCAGACTAAGGTCAAAACAGAACATCCCTAAAAGGGATGCCGGTGTTTTTCGCGTGCACTTTTACGACGGTCCCTTAAAGTTAAACTCAGCATGAAGACATCCCCGTTTCAGTTTGATTAAATCATATTTTCAGACGCTGTGTAATTGACATGTTTCGATAACTGTACCAACTATTGTTCACATTTTTGATCATGCATTAATCTACAGTAACCAATCCTTCATAACAAAACTAACCTATAGCCACCATAGGGGGGATAATACAACCTTGGTTTAATTTTGTTTTTCTGGTATGCATGGATGACCAGAAGAGCAGGACATCTTTAATTGCACACTGTCCTACATGATAACGATCGCTGCCTGTCACCTTAAACACTGACCTTGCTCCTTAGCGTCAGGTAGATCTTCCTGCGGCCCGCCACCATGCTTCTCAAATTCATCCAGTATCTCGAGAAGATCGGGCCTGTCAATGTTTGTCAGAAGGTAACGGAGATACTGTGTGTTTCCCTCTCCGATCTTCTGCATTTCTCGTAGGTACTGGAAGAGCTGTATCCCCTTGTCGACTTTCTCCAGCTTCTTCTTCCCTATGTCTTTACTGCACAAGAACTTCATGGCTTCCAAATTATCTTTTTTCAAACCATCAGAAATTCGTAACAGCACGGGGGCAAATGGATCCATCTTCTCTGCGCCCTGGGAGTAAAATACAACTTGAAGAAAAACCCACTATTTGAACACGACTTATGAGGTTTCATTTACGGTGCAAAATCCTGTTTCAACGAAGATTTTCCGGTTTACGATTTAGTTTCATTTTCTACCCGGCGGCGAATTTATTGTTGTATTCTACAAACTCAAGAAAAAGAAATAAATTCAATTAATGCTACTGTATATGTCAATGACACTTAATTAGCCAGCTTTTCTAAAGTAGCAAGTAGCACATGCACAACAAAATTCCACTCACTTCCTTGTCGACCTTTCCCTCTTCAAAAAATACTTTTAAAGACACAGTACGCATATTTTACTAGTGACTTAAGTTGCTGTAGGCAAGACCTGGGCAGTGACGACATTAACACTGGGTTCACAACTCCAGTGCAGGGTTGCTTGTCAATATTCAGGGGGTCCCCATCTCCCTATTGTTGCGCAATACCGATCTTGAGACCCCCTTAAAATTTTGCTTTTGAGGCTTTTAGGGGGTCTCTTGGGTTAATGGACTTCCTGGAAGAAGAGATATTGCATCTCAGTGGAACCTTCCTGGTAAAATAAAGGATAAATAGAATGGGGGGTGTCGGACCCCCCCGTATTTCGCACACTGTTGTCACCTAAAGGAGGAATTTCTTAAGCAGGCGTGATGGGGTTGTACTGCAGACCTTAATTTCAGGGTCATGAAACAAACCGCTGGCATGGACATGAATTAAGCTTCACTACGTTTATGAAATATTAGGTTATAAAAGGGATATTAAATGCGCTGGAAAATATTTTTAAAAATTCATTTTAAAACAAACCTAAAACTAAATCAAGACTGATGTTTGGTATTCCTTTCTGTTTGTTGTTATGAAAGCGCGTCGTAAATTCAGGGTAAATTAGTCACATCTGACGTCACAAGTATACCAAGTAGGAAAACACCTAGGGCCCTACGGAAAAATTAGGAATTTCTATCATGAGCCGTTGTACAAATGTCTGCAGTCTCACTCTGATTATACATTTGTGCTTCAACTACATGTTTCCTTGTACAAGTACCTTGTTTCAATAATTGTATTAATTTATTTATATTCACACCAGACACCTACAAAATCCATTTTTATTAAATTTCTATAACTGATTTCAAACATTACAACTAAATTTAATTGCTGATTAAATTTGAGATACAAATATCACATATTGAATTATGGCCAGAGACATAATTTTGGATATCTACATCAATTGTTGTCTCAATTTGATAAACTTTTCTAAATATTAATTCAAAAAATGATTCTTGTCTATTTATACACAATAATATATAAGAAGTTCTCTAGTTCTTCTTGTTCTCAAAAAATAAGATCTGTGTTTGTATTACAAGTAAACAATCGTTTGGTATTGTACCTTTACTGTGGTAGTTTATGCACTATTACTGTACATGTGCATTGCTCTGTCACTGTTTCTATCTAATTAAGACAGAACAACATTTTGTATATATATCTACTTATCTGTAAAGCACAGCTGTATACGTTTTAAAATCTATGTTATATACAAAGAGCAGATGCATACTAATAGAAAAGTTTTTTGATTAAAATATGTTGGAATATGTAAAGAAATAGAACTCTTCTGTATAAAATATGAATTGATTCAAAATACCTTTATTGAAAAACATGCTATAGAATAAACACCAATTTTAATACCCCAGAAAACTGTTAAAATTCTGCAAACATTGTAACAAAACAAGCTTGTGAAAGGGCACAGCAACTATAAAAAATGTATTTTCTTGAAATTTTCTCAGAAAATAAGACTTGTGATTGTGTTACAGGTGAATGGTGGTTTGGTATCGTACCTTTACTGCAGCAGTTTACACACCGTTACACGTGTAGGGCTGTCACTCCAAGATAGAATAAGTTGTCATTTATATATACAGTCCTACATATCTGTAGTACATTGCCATTAAAAGTCTACAAAGAACAGAGGCCTACTAACAAAAATATAACTGTCTTTTTTATCAAAATGATGTTTTGAATATGTAATTAAAGAAATAGAGAGCTTTGGTATAAAACGTAAATTACGCTTCAAAATGCCTTTATTGAAAAACATACAATAGAATAAACATCAATTTGTATTATTTTAAATTAGTATTATTACCCCAGAAAAAGATACAAAAGAGATGTATGTAAAAAATTCAGAAAATGAAAAGGACATAGTATTAAATTGTTAGCACATTCATAGAAAATGAAAGAGAAAAACAACAGGCAAACAGTTGGTTAATCCAAAATACTGGGCTAACTGAAAGTGACGAAGAACTGCTGGGAGTGTAGAAAAGCTTTTAACATTTAAGCAAATGCCATAGAAGTGCCGCCATTTTTGGCTGGATAAGCAGAATGGGTGGAGGGAGCAAACAGAAATGCCTGAGAATGATGTTTCTTATGTCTCTTGATCCTTGCAATAAAACAGAGTGCTTGAGATTGAATGTTGGTTACGAGACAATAAATCATGCTACTATATAATTACAGGGATGAAACACATCAAGGTCGTTATTTGGTCTGTATTTAAACATGCTACACAGCGACGGCTCCACTAACAGGTAAACAAAATTAGGCAGGAACTGGTTTTAACAGTCAGCTGTGATTGATTGCACATTGAGAATATTGTTCTCAGAGAATAATTGATTGCCTGTAACAAATGCCCTGTAGCAACATGGTGGCTCAATGAGTAACACTGTTGCCTAACACCTCCAGCATTGAGGATCCATGCCCTACACTGCATGGGATAGGTTCTAGGTCACACTGTGGACCAGAGCAGGAAATGTGGTTAGTAAATGGTTAGAAATTCTCTATAGTGGCCTTGATTGACCAACAGGGGGAGCCGTCTATTCCTGAGCCATTTTTGTACTGTAATTCAAGGTGTGTTTTAAGATCAGAAAATTAAGCCTTTAGTAAACTTGTATTCACATTTACACTAAATCCAGTCTGACTTGCATTGTTAGACAATGAATGTCTTCAAAAAATCATTATATTGAAAATAATTTCAATTTCCATCCCCGTATTGTTACACTGAATACTCACTAGACATATTTATATACAAGATTTTTTTTTTTTAAATAGCACGTCATTATATATGATTTTTTTGTTCTTTATGCACTTTTAAACAGCTTTCAGGTTTCATGCCTTCCAGCTTAAGATCAAAATAAGTTTCACCTTGTTTGCAAATATTTAAATATTTTATGAGCTGCAATTTAGTGAGACCCCAGTTCTGTGATGTGCAGCAAGCTGACTGCGACTGACAGTAACTCGGAAAGATGGAGGAAAAGAAGGCTGAGGAAGTGAAGTCACTGCCTCTCCTGCCCCACATTCACTCATCTTAAAATACCAGAGAGACTGAGCACGCACAGACAGACAGTAGAGGGCGCTATAAATGCTGTGGGTAGGCCTGGTTGTTGCTCTGATCCCTGTCGCCCTCTGGGGCGATGCTGTGGAGGCTCTGTGTCTTGGTTTGCTCCTCTTTCAGGAAGAACTCCACAATTTGCTTCTTCTCCTCATAGATGCGAATGGTGACTTCCTTGGGTATGTCTGGGATCACCCAATCCACAAAGTCACTCATCAGCATCACTACATTCTGGGGGAGAAGTGATGGAGATCTTTAAAACTATAACACAGCTCCTCATTACCAGAACGTCTCAAACAAAGGGGCATATTCTGAAATAAGGTTATATTCAGATTCATACACTGGAAAACAGCAGCAAAAGTGAGAGGAGCAATGAGATTACATTCTATCTGAACAGAAAAAGATCATCACCTGGAAAATAATAACAAATGCCAGTCGGGCAGCTAGGACAGCCCAGTACACCTTGGAGACTTCATATGGGGTCTTTGACCAAGGAGCAAGTCTGTAGTCTTTGAATCTGAGATGTAGAAGAAATTAATTAAATTAAAATTAATACTGCTTACTATTACGTAAACAGTGTACAGTATTTTGTTAAATCTTTAGCAGTGTATTGTGTACAAAAAAGGTGAATGCACAGAATATAAGGTTTTAATGGAATTTGAGAATAAAAAGTTATATCCCCAAATGCATCAGAAGAGACGGTCAGACGCGTACCTGCAAACGTTGACCTGATAGCCCAAATGTAAGGGCTTTAGAGGATCTGTATCAGGCTCAAAGTGGCTGACGTTGAAGTATGACAGGGTGTGGTTGATAAAGCCATGCATGGTACCATCTGGGCTGTACCCATACTGGTACACCAGGCGGGGGATGAAGTCAGATGTGAATGCAATGACGAAAGCCTAAGAAAACAACCCAGCCTTTAAATGGGATTATAAATATATGCAACTTTAAATAAATAAATAAATCTGAATTATCAATCAAAATTCTGTCACATACGCAGTTAGAATATAATATGTTGTGAAATACTTGGTTGCCCAACTCCAAGGCTGTTAAACGGGTGCATAAGTGTAGAGATGAATCAAATATAAACAATAATCATAAATACCCATAAATAGAGTGCAATATACAGAGAAGTGACTGTTATTCTTTTATTCCATCCTGTTCACTTACATTCACAACAATGGCAACTTTGCTGAGTCCGCTGAGGATATTATACCAAATACCTAAAGCAAAAACAGAAGAGGTGACTGCAACAAAACCCACTGCAATATTGCGGTAGTTTGACACATTGTTATTTTGGGACGCATGAGATTTAAATTATTATTTTACAGTTAAAAGATCCAGACTAAAATGTTGGGCCACCTATGAAGAAAACAAAACAAACAGAGAAGTTTCGCATTAAAAATGACCATGTTTCTGGGCTAAAAGGTAGCCTAGGGCATAGATGTATATTAACGTCACCAATGCTTTTATCCAAAGCGACGTAAAACTGAGAAAGCAGGGTCAGCTGGTCCCGCAAGCATTTGATAATTAAGGGCCCAACAGTAACATTTTTGCCAGCCAGGGGATTTGAACCAGCAATCCTTCGATCATTAACGTAGTGTCTTAACTCACTGAACTACATATCAGCACCACAGTTTCAGGAGTTACAGGACGGCACATAAGCAAAGTACAGGCAGTTCCCAACACAAATCAATTTTTACACATCATATTTACCTTCTCGTACTCATATTATAGCAAAAACGAGCCAAAAATAATAATACCTAGTAAAGAACAAATTAAAAGATAAAATGTCAATTTACTTACAGGCATATATCGCCTTTATTGTGTTAGTGCTTCCATAAACGCTATGTATCTTGGATATTTCTTGCACATGTCAGGACTGACTTCATGATGTCAGTTTTACGCAAGTCAAGAGCTGCCTGTACTTAGCTCCATTAAAATACCTAAGTAACTAAACATATATGGGTCAGATAAGCAACCAAAACGTAGGTGCTGTATTACATAAACGTGGTCAATGATTTCTAGAATTATCATCAAAGAGATACGACATATGGCATCGAGTTATTAATATGCTATTGAGGTGTAAATGACAAGAACGAGCAGGAAAGAAAAATATTTTTTTCTTTATTTAAAAACTTATTTTGCTTGGCTAGACTGTGATGTTGAAAGCTCGGAATGCAAATATACTACAAATGCAACCTAGCTAAACAAACACCTTTGCGGTGCACATGCTCACAGAGCTAGCTAGCTACCTTAAGGTTGCCGGTAAAATGATATCTGTCATGGTTCTTCAGGGCCGCAGTTTGGAGAGGGTAGAATCTCACCTATATCTTTGGCCCTTGCCGGTACAGGTCTTCTCAGCTCAGCAATAAACTTCTTAGCATCGAGACGAATCTCCAAGACATTGTTTAACAGGGCAAACACTGGCGCCAATGGGAAGGATGCCACGAAGAGAGTCACAAACCCATACTGGATAACTGCAAGGAGAGGGAATTATGCCTGAAATGTGATAAACATGTAAACATACATCTTTGTATCCATTTTCTACAGGTCACCATGCCATCCTGAATGAGAGAGTGGCAGAGCAGTTCAAATGTGTTAAATATACGCTTATGAGACTAATATTTTAAATATTTAACATTCTCACAACCACTCCAAATCCAAAAAAAGTATAGAAAATTTATTGGTGCATAATGGGTATGATACATGTCATGTTGGGTATGATACATGTAATGTAATGCACTCCCACCTATATGTGCGTAGTAGAGAGTGTTGCCAAATACATAAATACGGGCACCGTCCCAATCCTTCATATAGTTTATCAGGCGTCTAACCCCAAACCCCCGACTCACTCATCTCCATGTATTCGGGGTTGAGACTGCCGAAAGGCTCGTGGAAGTGGTCTTTCTCGTAGCGCCTCAGATTACCGCTAAAAGGGTCCTGCTGGCCAGTCTCCCTCTTTGATTTGAAGCGTTTTATCAGCTTCTTTAGTTTGCTGGGGACCATAGTGACAACAACAACAATAATGAAAGCAGCTACATCAAATAAGATAAGTGAAGCTTTATTGATTCCGATGGGAAATTGTTGTGCATACAGCAGCAAGATATGTAGAGCACTAGATGAACATACATATAGTGTAACACACGTGCAAACATGTCATTTGTGACAACAAATGAAAAAATATAAAGCAAACAAATATAATATCCTGAAAACAAAATATTATGGAATATTATGAAAATATTATTAAACATCAACTCCAACACCGGGGGCCTTCTCCTTTGTGTTCTCTGCTTTTCAGTTTTAACCTTGCAATTAATTTAACATGATTGAGTTGTCGTT
>JAODKC010000021.1:19776050-19789869 GCA_026777985.1 Mormyrops attenuatus | reverse complement strand
TGATTGGTTGCTTAGATAATTGCATTAATGAGAAATTGAACAGGTGTTCCTAATAATCCTTTAGGTGAGTGTATGTGAATATAAATAATCAACAGTTTAACTGAATAAATCGCTATTGTGCAAAAGTGCCACTAGTGCATCATCCATCTAGCCATTTTCCATACCCACTTGTCCTATGCAGTGTTGCGGGGGTCTGGAACCTATCCTGGAAGCTATGGACACAAGGCAAGGATGGATGGATGGATGGATGGATGGATGGGGTGCCAACCCATCCCAGGGCACATGCACCCCATTCACACCTATAGGCAATGTGGCACCCCAGGAGGGGCCAAAAAAGGCTACAGTTGGCCCTAGAAATTCTTACTCATAGTTAGTAAAGGTACAATATGAGTAGAAGCATGCAAGGTGCTCACATGTTCGTCCTTCTCCAACTCAAGGCCCATGTCCCTCAAGTTATCCTCAAACTCATCTCGCAAAAAGCGCTTTTCTTCCTCCTGTTGGTCCAAGGCTGCCATCTCGACTGCGCTGTCTCGGTTGGCCCCGGGAGGCTGCTCTGTGCTGCACTGCAGGGAGCGACGCAGCCTGCGGAAGAAGCCGTTTGCCGTGATGCTCAGCGACGGCCGGAGTGTCCTGCAGGACTTCTTGACGTTGTAGGTCAGGACATAGTCCACCCGTTTTATGCCATCCTGGAAGCAGACACCCGGCTGGTATGGATGGCCACCCTTTTGTAGCAAAAGATAAAAATGGCAAAAGCATTAGGAAGACTGTGGGAAGTGTTAAGAAAATACAATGCAGTCTTTTAACAAACAATGAAGGGTAACCTACGCCATCAAGTGTCAGGATGTCTTGGCTCTTAGGACAGAGGGACACGGCAGCATATTTCCTGTCTTGTGTCATTGTGGATTATGGTCCCAGGCTGGCTTTTTGTTACAGCTGTTGAGCAGAAGTTGAGAGCATCAAGTTCAAACCAGATGACAAACTAAAAACAGATTCATGGGTGGGACTAAGCAAAAACACTGGGGCGATTTCATTCTTTCGCAATTTCAGCATGACGACAATACTTAGTATGCAGTCCCCAGTTCAGTCCCACAGATGAATTTAGAGGAGTTTCCTTCTATCAGCTACAAAACAATTGCACTCTCCCTGTTTGCACAGTAGTATCATACGGCTTAATGAAACAATAGTCATTGAAAATGTTATAAGCACCACCAACTATGAAAACTGACTTTAACAAAATAAAGAAGTATTTGACAGTCATTATACTCATCAGAACTAAAACAATTTAGGTCTACAGTTTATTTTGGCTTGATACAAATCTTTCCATGTCACCATAAGCTTCAATGATGAAAAGCACAAACCGAAATTTGGAATCATCCTTAATAATCACACAATTGTCAAAAAAATCTTGAAAGATGATTAATGATTATATTTCACTCCATGCCACAGACCGAAGTCACATGCAGGCTACACATATTGCACCTCTTGCAACATAAAAGATGTTCACTAAACACAGAATTTCAGCAAACCTTTACAGAAAACTACACAGCATTTTACGTAGGTCAAATATGGCATCACAGGATAAAAAGCTGTTGTTTGGACATGAATGGCAGTGCCCAAAGTTAGGTGTTTGCATTCGGATCCCGTATGAAACCTCACACGGCATCATCAAAGCAGCAAAACCTCACACATGTGATCCTGCGCAAATATAACTTGATACGTGTAAGCTGGCAATTGAGAAGATTAAGACGTCAGAATCAGATCACAATTGGTTTAACAACGCGACAGCATTAGCCAAAGAACAGTGAATCTTCATACACTCATTCGGCCACATATGTAAGATGCCTCTGAAAACGTTATACTGCATTTACATAAAATCTCATATATAATTGAGACAAGACAAGACGGTTACACCCAGAACAAATGGGATGGACTGTATTAAGCTGTGTTTCTGGATATTAAAGTTGAGGACAGCTCAGAGGCACCCCTTAATCATGAGATAAATGATTGTAATGTATCATTATAGACTTTGGTGGATAATAATTTGTAATAGACTGCAGGCTTTAGGAGAAAGCAAAATAATCTTTCAGAGAAATTACAAAATTTCCCCTCACCAGAAAACTGAAATGTTTAGAAGCCTTATAACACACAAGAGAGAAAAAAAACCATGACTGGCGTGTATATTATTTAGAAGATTTAAGTTTTCAGTCCAAAGAAATCTGTCTGCCCTAAACCAGTCCACCCATTTAAAAAGTATGATATTTAACCAAATCGTCAGAGGCAAGTTCAGTACTCACAGGCACAACAAGAGTGCTACTCCTGGAACACATAACTGAAAACCCCAGTGTAGAGGGGGTTGATGATCAACAGAAATTTTAAATCTCCCAAACCTAATCCATCAGGCAGTCAAATATTACAGAGCTCATGTCTTCTTGATGTGCTTAGACGTGGACTCACCTAAGATAACCTGAGTGAAATCTGCAACCACATTGTAAAGCGTAAGTTTACCATATGTTAGAATATGTTCTTTAGGGGCCAGTCTGAGGCCAGTGTAAATGATTTTGAAATCTTTCTACTAGCCATTTAACCGAGAAGTCCTGATTCTATTGTGGAGATGAAATAGTCTAAATATAATTAAGGATTAGGGAGTTATTCTCGATTGACGCCATTCCCGTTTTCACCACTGGATGTCATTAAGTTTGAAAATGCACCGTTTATCACACCTTCCTTTTTAAACTCATAATTAAGCTACATCAATTAAATTCCAGACTATTAAATACAAGAGCGACGAAACACAATTACTTAATTTTAACAATACATAAAAGTATAAATCAGGCCTATATTTCCATATTTCTAGGAACAATTCATTAACTGCCATTGTGAAAATAAAATTCTTTACAAATTAAACTTATCAAAATTTATAATTATCCAATAAAGAGTTTTTAGCGTCTTGCATATATCTCAGAAATACAGATTGGCCTAATATCCATAATTTATTAGTTTAATAATTAAATGTACAAACTGCACGATCGGAAAACATTTTCACACATTTTTACATTGACAACGTAAATACCTGCGCAATACCTATTGGATATATTATCAGATATAGATATATTATAAATTTCCAGCAACTTTCAAATTTTCTCGAAGAGATGGATCACCTCTGCTATTTGTTATCAATCCAGCCACGTTAGTACCATTGGAATGCACAAATTGTTGCACTTGACACCAATTCTTTAATTTGATCGGTTAACCAAAGAAAAATCAATTGAAATACATTTTTGCAGTGTTTGCAGTGTCCGACAAGTTTTGCAGCAACGCATAAACGTTTTTACTCATGTACAGAAAATTCAGACATTACAGACGGTTGTACCAAACTCACCCTGTAGCCGGTATTTTCAATGCAGCTAGGGATCTCCGCGTATTGAGTTAATGTGCAAGTGATTCAACAGCATAACTGCGCCCTGAAGTAAACTGCCACACAATCTGATTCCTTAATAAGCGTGATGCAGAAGAATGAGGAAACGCGCCCATAACACCTGTAGGCGCCCTCATCTACTATCGCTATACGGCTCTTCTCTAAAAAGTAAATGCAAGAAGTGCAAATGAGTAATATGAGAAGAGAGGGACAACACAACAACATGCATAACGTTGTAGCACTTTTTATACGTGCATCCAGAGTAGCGCGGTTTTCTCCTAATTATAGCCGCGGTCATATACGTCTTATTTAGAATCTTACCTCTCAACAAATAAAACTCGGATTCATGTCAACGGATGTGTTAAATAATTCTTTTTAGGAAAATTTTCACTTACGTGTCTCGGAAAGTTTTTAGAGGATATTTATGCTCTACAGCAGCTTTTTTTGTATGAATAGCAAAGGGTGGTACAGCTTTTGGTACACAAAGCGATCACAGAATAACTGAAAAAAAGAAATCGGTGGTGTTGGAACTTATTTATGTAATTGAATCCTAAAGCTTTCCAGGTGTGGCATCTAATAAGCCTTTCTTGTTCTTCAAACGGTTGTCATGCCCGAAGTGTTCTTCCAAGACTTTTGTCCAGCTAGTTGTGGGCACCAAGCCAGCGAGATAGTTGTCTGACTTCCAAATGTTCATTGGAAATGTACAACCCAAACCAGTTACATTATCTTGAATAAAAGCATATTGTCATATGAATCTTCCTGCTTCGTGTGCTATAAATAGGTGTACCGATTGTCCAGTAGCGCTTCGTATATTTGAATCCACAGTTCTCCTTAGCTAGAAGCAAGTTTACTTTGTGTAAATATATCTACTTCGCTTCGTGGTGCAGTTGTGATTCCTGACGCCAATGGGAGGCGATGAAAACCACATTCCTTACCTGCAATAGTCTCTGACACCTGGGCTTCGCTTTTATATGTGGGTGTGTATGGTGTAGTAGTGAACCCCAACAAGCTGGCCTGTTGTAAATTGGTAATCCCTTGAAGTGTTTTTATAATTCCTAACTAGAGAAATGTAACCTCGCGTGGATTGTGGCCTTTACTTTGGATTTATCTATTTTATCTATTCCCATATGAGGGAAACAACAAGCACTGAAGACTTTTGTTTCACTAAGATGCGTTTAGCCACACAGAGGAAATATTTTTACATGAAATACAAAATAAGAAAATCGAAGTAATTACTCGATTTCTTTTATTGTTTTAGGAAGGAGTATATGAGAAAACACATTGATCCAGATTATGTAAAATTTAAAAATAGTACAGTAATAAAAAATAATAATAAAAAATAAAGAGTTAGCCCGAAGCATCTGATATCTGAAAGTGCAAGGAATGGAGAAAATATCATAAACCCCACAATTACAATGACAAACGCCGCCACAAAATTGAGTCATAATTAGGTTGACTGTCAAATAACAATATTTCAGTTTTAAAAGTTGTCTACCGATCTAGGCGTTTCATTTTTGAAATTTCAAAACAACATGGTGTAACACACAGAGTTGAAGAGAATCTGTACTGAAATTTCACCTCCATCGATTAAAAAGGAAAAAAAGCAAAATTATGTAATACTAAGATGAATGAAAGTAGATGTGGAAAAGGTACCTTTGCAGGGGTCTTTTCCTCCAATAGTATATTTAACCTATAAGTTTTCCTGTCCTCTAACATGCTGCATAAAATATAATGTTAATATGGCCCATTATGATGGTCTTATTATGATTCAAATGAACTCGAAATGACATTTCTAAATCTTTGTAATTTTTTTAAGAAAGGCACTATATAAAAGAAATCTAATCCAATTATTATTTTTTTAAAATACAATTCTTTATGTCATAGCTAAGACTCGATGAAGTTGGTTAAATAAATAAATGCATTTATTGGCTTTTACAAAAAAAAACACAAAAGGCAGACTCCGGTGCAGAGCAGTGGAAAACCAGGAACCAGGACCCAGGAAACAGGAAGTGGGGCCGAAACACAAAGGCACGATTATCACAGCAAACCTAAAAACAAGGCACCAGCTGCCCGGCACAACCATCGTGGAACACTGGCTAATCAGGACCACGTATCCAGGAACAAGACACCTGCAGCTGACCTGGACCAAAACACTGGTTACCAAGAACTACAGACCGGGAAACACCGGCACCCAAAACCACTAAGCCAGTGACCATGCCAGCAACCGTGACAAAAACCCTGTGAAACCACAGATTATCTGAACTAAGCCCCACAAGCTAAAATCTGAATCAACCTCATCTCTGAGCCCTGCACTCCAAGAGCAATGACGATGACTGAGCAATGACGATGACTGAGCAGTAAGCAGTGTTCACAGGTCAAGGTCAAATTTATTTATCTAGCACACTGAAGTTGTACCAAAATGCTGTACATAATGAGAAAGAAAATAAAATAAAAATACAATTTTTTAAAGCAAATAAACAGAAAATAAACAAATATGAATTTAGCAGAGCCATTTGTGTAGCAATTTTTAAAGGGTAATGTCAAATATGCTAGGTGTTTCCAAAGTTTTGACCACTAGTGTATATCTAACTGGCAGCCAATGCAGTGAACACAGCATGGGAGAAATATGTTCTCTTTCATTGCTCTGTTTAAGACTGAATGCTCACTGCCACTGGCTCAGAGAGCAGGCTTGATTATCTCATTACCAATTTGGAGCCGCTGTTAGGTTATTATACAGGCAACTTTAAGACCTATGTCACGTCTCAACCTCTTTGGTCGGCAAACAAATAGAGATCTCACCACCACGCCAGAAGTCTCACGCAACATGTTTCTCGTGTGGTTCTCTGATGCTGGAATGAGCTGCTGAACCATACAGGTCATCATCAGACTCCCTCTCCACCTTCAAGAAATGCCTCAAGTCCCATCTGTCCCAGGAATTCCTCTACTAGCCTAATACTACTTCATGTTCCCTTACTGGTCTTAATGTTGCTCTTTCCAGTCATTAAATAGGTTTCCTATTAGGTTCTCATTTGTTTGAAAGATGTTATTTAGCTCTTGCTCCAGTCCTGCTTACACTTGTACCTGGGCATTCACTTTAAGCTCAGTCTAGCTGCACTTATGCCTAATCGACTCTATGACAGCATGTATGTTTCTAATGTACTTTTCACCTCACAGTGGACAAAAGAATCTGCTCAATAAACTAAAATGTAATTCTAAATGGTGGATTCTGCTGAATTTCGATATTGATGGTGTTCTAGCATTCTTCCATCCGTCTTCCAACCAGTAATCCATGTCATAACTGCAGGGTATTTGTTTAATTACTATTAATTTTGCCCTAAATATGAATAATAGTAAAGTAATAATGTTTTTAACGTCAAAGGACAGTGAATAGGGAATTTATCATAAACACCAAATGAAAATTGACTTTAAATATGCCTAATGATTAAGACTTTTTCAAAACATAGTGTAAGTAACAGTGAGTCAGTGCTCAAAAAATGCAAAATTATGTTAAGGGGGAAAGTCTCAACATGACAGCTTGAACCAAACATGAATAAACTGCACTGGTGAGCTTTGTGGTTGTACATCAAGGCTCGCTGACAGAGATAGATTTTTCCTAGACAACACAAAGGTATGGCCTCTAAAGAATTCAGGAAGAAAGGAATCAGCTCCACAGCCAAACAGCCTCAACCAAACAGGGCTGTTACAAACTTCAAAAGACTGAAATTTATGGCCAGATTACCGCTTGTATTTAAGGCCAACAAAGAAAGACTGTAAGAAGGATAAAACCTGGATCCCTGATATAGGTTCTGTTACTGTCAGTAAGTGTTGTGATTTAACCGATTTTGAATACGGTATGATTGCTGGTGCCAGGTTCAGTGGCTACAGCGTCTCTAGAAAATGGTACAAGAAAAATACCTTCAATAAGCGGCATTTCTGTGGCCGAAAGTTAATGAGTGGTGTCAGAGGAGAATGGCCAGACTCATTAAAGTTAACGGAAAGTCCAAAAATAACTGGACAGAATGGTTTCTCTAAACACAAAACCAATATTTCCTTGAAGCGTCTCAAGAGGACACCATGGATCCGGAAAGATTCCTCTGCAGTGATCTTGGCACCTGCAAAACAAATGTGCCAGAGGGAACAGCTCTCTGCTTTCTGAGAAAGCATCAGTACTAACCACAAAGTACTTTTAAACAGGGGTTGGGCTGAGTCACCAGGTCTAAAACAAATCTTCATAAATTATGAGTTATGGGGGAAGGACCTGGCTATTATTTATACAGTCTTACCCTTAGGACAAAAACAACCTTTGTACCATCTTTGTGAAATGGTATCCAAATAGAACATAAAAAAATTTGGCATCTATGACACAGGCATGCCCAGCTATCTGCTAATTTGTTGTCTGAGTCTCTTGCAATAAATCAGTCTATCTATTACTTTATGCAATTACTAAAATTGACTGAACCAAGGAAAGGCACATCATCATACATCATCCCTGATTATCTGTAGGTGGCTAAGTGGGTAGTACTGTTACCACTCAAGTCCAACACTGAAGTCTTGAATGCAGCTCCAGCACTGTGTATATGGAGCTTGTTCGTCATGCAAGTTTTCTCCAGGTACATTAATGCAATTTATTTTTATATAGTGCCTTTCACAACAGAGTTGACCCAAGGTGCTTTACATGAGTGTGTAGTAAAACATTCTATACATTATTCTTACAGAATAATTCAAAAACAGCTCCATTATAATCTTGTAGGACCAGTCTTGTATATGTGGTCTGTCGTTGACTGAAACATCATTATGTAGCATGACTGTACATTTATCAATATATTTATCCTCACTTAATTTATAGCTTCAGAGTGCAGTTGCTGTTAAACGTCCGTATTTCATTTCATAAAATTACGTAGTAGGTGTGACTTGGTCACTATCAAGCAGGCGTGTCTTGTGGTGTACCGTACTTGTATGGGGTGTATTTTGTAGTCTTGCAGGCTGCAGATGGAGACTGTCGGGTCGACTGGCTGCCCAGCTTCCCCAGGCATGCTAATATTATAGAAAAAGAAAGCATGGGCTTGCTTGCTAAAAGCAAGGGGTAGGGAGTGGTCAAGGTCAAAGCCAAAGTCCATCAATGAGTCAGATCTCTGTGCCAGCCTGTGTGATTTTTCAGACTGAAGGCTGCACCCACAATGTCACAGTTCATAAGTCACATCCACGATGTCACCCCTCCGTGGGACTGAACCAGGACTCCAGCTCAGATGGTGCCCACCCCGGGTGCCCATAGGTGGTCAGAACATGCATAGACACATTAATGGACAAGCACAGTAGACCAAAATGGCACGTGCACCAGTACCAGCAGCCAAAGTCACAGTGTGTCATGTGTTAAGTTGCAGGTAAGCTAAGCTGAAGTAGTAAGTCTTCAGCCAAGATTTAAGACTGAGACAGATTCACTATCCTGACATGAGCTGGAGAACCATTCTGCAATATCAGGGCGGTGTAGCAGAAGGCTTTTCCACCAACTGTCACTTTGTTTATATGTGGATTGAGATGGAAAGCCTGCGTTCTGTCATCTGAATGCACAATGCAGTTTGTAAAGTTGAATTAGTTTTGTTAGGTAGCTGCTTAGGTAGGTAGGTTAGGTAGACCTTGAAATTCCTTTTACATAAGTAGGAGAAATTTGAAGTCAGTGCAAAAAACTAAGAACACTTCAAGATGTACTTCAGTTTCCACTCAAAGACTTGCAGTTTGGTTAATTGAAATTTCTGTTTGGCCAGAGTATGTGATTGTCAATGTGCCCTATGATGGACGGGCATTTTCTCCATTTTTCCTTACGCTGCCTGGGATAGATTTTGAATCATACTAGGATTCTGTGAAATTGCTGGAATTATTATTTCTAACAGTAGTACCTTGACTATTGTGTGTAATAGCATATCTTTTTATGCTTCCCAAATACATTAAATTAATCCTAATAATTCAATTTATTCTGTAAATGGAGAGTGAATACCACCTTATACACATGGATTAAGAGACGATTTATATATTATCAGGATTTACCATCCTCTGCTAAAAAGTTGCAACTCGTCTTGGGGTCTCTGGGTTAGAACACTGTGGCTGTTAGTAGAGTGATGTCACAATTGGGCTCTTAACACCCAATTACTCCAAGGTCTGGCAAACCCTGCTTTCCCACTTGAAAGTCCCTTTGGACAAAAGTATTGGCTAAATAAGTAGATGGAATTTATACCCTGAAACAAACTAGAGTTTCTTGCCAATACATTAACATCAATAAAACATGATATATTTGACCATTATTGGATCCACTTCAAGGGTATCATTAGAGAAGCCATTCTGCACATTGCTGTTGCATTAAGCTGTTATTTTTGCGAATTGGTGGCCTTCCTGTTAGCTGAAATGATTCTGGGCATTCACCACTAACATCTATTATTGATGAGGTGATTTTGCCCACAAAACTGACTGGATGTCTTCTTGCTCATGAAATCATCCTCTTAACTCTAGACATTGTAGTATGTGAACATCCCAGGAAGGCTGCTTTTTCTGGAATGCTGGAAAGTGGTTGAGCAGCCACACTTGTCACCAAGTTGTCCAAATTTGTCATGTGTTATTTGTACCACTGCCCTCTGTATCTTCACCTTCTGATGTCTTGAGGGCATGTTGTACAAGTACTAGATTTAACAGCTGTTTTGAAATTTAAAGGGACAGACAATGATCTGCTAAAGTATATTGTGTTACAGCAGTTGCAGCATGGTGCTATCGTGTCAACATGTCATTTGTTCTCTTGGAAACGCCCAACAAATATATTTTGTGGTTAGAGACAGTACAATTCAGTTCCTTGCCTTAGCTGATGTATCCAAGCTTTTAAAAAGCAGTTTTCATGCGCCCAAAAGACATTCGCTAATAATTCTTCATAAATCACTGTCGTTATTTTTTATTATTTCCAACTCAATTCACAACTCATGTTAGCTACCACTCATTGCACAATTATGACAACAGATAGTCAGGTTAGGTTGGGGAGCATGCGCTGATGGATCCCAGCCGGCGACCCCCCAGGCAGACACACGGTCCAGTCCCACCCGCTGGAAATGGCCGTCCATCTGCCGCAGCCAGGTGTTACATGGGCTTTCCCTTGGCCTGGTCCAGCCACTTGAGTCCTCAGCAATGAGGATCCTGCGAGCCGGATCACCCTCAGGGAAACATGCCACATGGCCGTTGTGCCGTAACTGACGCTCCCTCACAATACAGGTAATGTGCCTCATTCGGGACTCCTCTAGCAACTACTCATTCGACACAAAGTCAATCCAGCGGTACCCAAGGATTCTCTGAAGAGACACAGTACCGAAGGAGTCCAGTCTTCGTCTCAGCTCACTGGATAGCATCCATGTCTCACAGCCATACAGCAAGACAGGGACTCTTAGCGACCTCATGACCCACTATGCTCTTCCAATCTGTCTGTTGACTTCATAGGAAGAGTCACCAGAGACACGAATGTCGTTGTCGAGGTAGGTAAATCTCTCATCAAGGTTGACATTCTCCTGACAGACAGACACACTACACACACCCGAAATCCCAGACATTCAGACTTCTCGCTCAGTCTCTCAAGAACCCCAATCAGAGCATCCATTGACTCTGCTAAGATCACGGCATCATCGGCAAAGTCAAGATCAGTAAATCTTTCTTCACCAAAGGACGCCCTACAGCCGCTGGACCCCACGACACTGCCCAACACTCAGTCCAAACAACAGAGTTGGAGCATGAACACACCCCTGGCGAACCCCAGAATCAACTGGGAAGAATGCAGAGGTTCTTCCTCCACTCTGCACAGCACTTGCAGTACCAGTGTACAGGCCGGCTATGACGTCCAGTAGCTTCGCGGTGATCCCGCAAAGTCTCAGATTGTCCCACAGGGCAGCTTTATCAACTGAGTTGAACGCTTTACAAAAATCGACAAAGGCTGCAGAGAACCTCTGCCGATATTCACACTTCTGTTCGATGAGAACCCTCAGTGCAAGGATATGGTCGATGGTAGATTTCGTAGGCATAAAACCAGACTGCCCGGTCTCAAGACCCATGAGGACCGACACAATCCTTATAGCCAGCCCTGTCAGTGCCAGTGGTCGCACTGAAGTCACCCATGACCAGAGGAGTGTCACCATAAATTTCTTGACCTTAGTTTTGTCTCATAGCAGAGTAACTGCTTGAGAGCTCATTGTCATGCCTTTTCATGAAAAAAAAATATAGTAAAAGGATCATATTCAAAGCATGAGCTATGATTCAAGTTTCTAGAAGGCATCATTTATTGCTGAATGATCCGTTTCTTGCTTTAGAGAGATTTAGGTGAAAGGAAAGACTGTTTACTTGTTATTATGTGTATGGAATCTCTACCCATAATTACAATTTGCTTGTGGCCAGTTGTAAGGTAATATCGTTAGAAAATACCTATGACTAATCCTATTGAAACCAGCCAAACACAATCATGTGGTAAATATTAAAATTCTAAAAAGTTAATTTAAATTCAGCAAAAATTCACATTCACACATACCAAGGAACTCGGTTGTCAGCTTTGTCTTAATTCCTTATGATTACATTTTCCAAAACCATTTATTCACTGTTTTATTTCACACCACCTTCTCATATACACGCACATATATTTAAGTGCGTGATAGTACTTGTGTGCCTAGTCAACAGATCAATTATGTTTGGAGAGACAGTGAAAGATCCTTGTTGACTGTGATGAGTCATAACTTTAGGTGAGAGTTACTAGCCAAAGACACCACAACCAATTACAACCCATAAAAGGTAGAGAACAGCATTGTTGCCGGAGGGAAATTATGGAAAAAAAAGTCTGCAATGTGTCATCCTACGAAATGTCATGCTGCTTCAGATCGGTTCAGCTTGTTTCATGACAAGTAATAAAGAAAATGTAAATAATATTGCATTCAAAAACTTGTCACCCTGGCATGTTCAATAGTTTTACTGTCCTTTACAACACAGGTTGAAAAGCTAGATACGTCAGCAATACAATGAATGACTCTTAAAAAGCATATTTCAAGCTCTGTAAAAATCATCTCTCTTGGCTGATCTACACAGCAGTCCTGTGACATTAGCCTTAAACTCCATACATACGATCAACAGAATTTACCTTCTTTTAACAGATTAGGTTCGGCAAGCAAATGGACAGTTAGTCTTAAAGACTACATTTGGATTTAAATTATGGTGAAAAAAACTATTTATGAGAAAAAAGAATGCCACATTTACTTAAGACCTCCGGCGAGAGAAAAAATGTTACTGCTTTTATTTTATCCTGTAAACTCATACAACAAAGGACTGTGACATTTAGAATCGTGTATGCAGAATATCACCTGATTATGCCTCCCTCTCATAAAGGTTATTCATAGATTTAATAATATACAGCTCCTGGGAGCAAATGTACTCTTCCTACTTGTTATCACTACAAATGCTGTCCCTTCCTGCCTCGTACAGCATTACAGACACAGGTGTTTTCGGGCGGCTCTTGTTCACTCCGTCACATTTCTTCTGTCTTCTTCTTAAGGACATTTTCAATAGAAAAAAAATGGCTCCAACGGCCTGCATGCTTCATCTAGAGCTTTGATTTTTATCTGGCACATTCCATGGATTACAGGAAAGGAAGGAAAGGAGCAGACAATTCAGGATCTGGACGAAAATCATTCACAAAATTTTATTCAGGTTTATGCTACTAGCTATGTGCTTTATTTGGCCTGTTTACTATTCCGCTTGTCTGGGCGGCCTATTGCAAGCATTAGGTTCTTAGGTGTTTGTAAAGAGCATTTTAATAAAATCAAAGTTACAGTGAGGCTACCAGTGAACTTAATCAGTTTATTACATTTTAGGGATATATCTATTTGAAGTGACATTAAAGTACAATGAAAAGTTGGCTTTAATTTGGAAGTAGTCTGGAGACCATGGCAAATGATGTTTTCATTGTACAAAATATTTACATTGGCATTAGGATCAGGTTATTTGCAATCTTGTCCTTTAGTTTGAGTACTGGTGTCATCTTACTCCACCAGATACCAACTGGCTCAAAGTAGTAATCTGTCACAGGAGAAGGCCTTGCTTCCACAAAGCAACTATGTTACAGAGGGAAGTTTCAGTCCAGCTCTTTCTGAGTCTGAGAGACATGAATCAATGGTAGAAAAACCAGAAAAACAAGCTGACAAAGACAGGGTGGTTCAACCCACATGCACTGAAAGTACAATAAAGGCCTAGGGCAATTGAGGTGAAAGACCTTGCCCAAAGCCCAAATAATCAGGCCTTTTTTTTTTTTTTTGGGGGGGGGGGGGGGGGGGACAAATTTATTTAATAGGTGGGAAAAAGTGGCAGGCCCTGGTCGGCCCCCCCCCACGGCGCCCCCACAGACGA
>JAODKC010000021.1:19737761-19759481 GCA_026777985.1 Mormyrops attenuatus | reverse complement strand
ACAACCATGCCACGCTCAAAATTGCTTAAATCACCTTTCTTTCCCATTCTGACATTCAGTTTGGAGTTCAGGAGATGGTCTTGAGCAGGACCACACCCCTAAATGCATTGAAGCAACTGCCATGTGATTGGTTGCTTAGATAATTGCATTAATGAGACATTGAACAGGTGTTCCTAATAATCCTTTAGGTGAGTGTATATTCACTCCATCTATAGAGGACTTCAGTTTTCTTTGATTACACCTGAACCAATATCAGCCAAAGTATTTTAACACTCTTAAAATTGTCAAGTTCCTGGTTACCACCAGTTCTTCCCTTTCCATTGGAAATCATAGAGAAAAACACTTTCAGCCTCACTATAACCTTTCTTTCATTCAAAACTCTCTTTCTCCAACAGCAGTTCACCTTTATATTCTACTACAAAATCTCTGTACAAAATGACTGCTGTGCTGAACACTCCTCATCCTACAAGCAAAACAATATTACAGATGTTCATCCAAAAATGCAGTTTAAACAGACACGATATTACACATCTCAAGAATATTATATAAGTAGCCTACATTTGCGATACATACCTTTATAAACATTGATAAAACGCTCTTCAATCACAGCCTTATCAGACTATAATTTGATATGCAACTTGACATCCTGCAATGGATGACATCTTTTTCTCCTAATGGAGTACATTCTGTAACAATGCAGATTACAGTTATCACTTAAATTATATTCATAAAAAACAAATATAATTCCATTATTTAATAAAAACATTAATTGTCACTATCAAATTAAACTCAAAATATTATGCATGACAGTACATGGTTTCCAACAGGGCTGGGTGATATGGCTGAAAAACAACATCTTGATATCTTAGGTCACTGCACCGATATTCGATGTATTTAAATATTTAAAAAAAATCTCTAACAATTTCCCCACAATGTCAAAATAACAGGTTTTTATTACATCGTGGGACAAATTTGGTCCCCACAATGTAATATAACCATAATCCACACACACAGACACACACACATGCATGCAAACGACCAGTGCCAAAAGAGTCGATGTTCCTTTTCTCAGTATGGGTAGCAGACACCAGCAGTCACTCCATCATGCTGATGTTCCCACCAGTATAAGCAATGCATGTGGAGGGCCAGCCCAGCCCTTTTTGGGGCCCTAAGCAAAATTGGATTAAACTAGTTATTATTTGTCATCTTACATCCCATTCTGAAAGGCTGATCCAGAGTTCTGCATGGGTGCACTTTTGGAGACCTGCACCCGCCCACACCCGCACAGTACAGCACCACACCCGCCCGTGCATCCGTGATTATTTCAAAGTTAAATCCACACCCGCCCGGGCCCGTTAACATTCCGCCCGTTACCCGCCCATACCCGTGATAAATTACACACAATTATTTTTTCTATGCACCTCTCAACGTGACAAGCGCTCTGCCTACATGAATTTTGAATTGAATTTTGAATTGACGAGCGTGAAAGAGAGAACACGATGACGCGCTCCAGCAAGGATTCTTTATTTCTCGGCTCAACGAGCGTCGAAGAGCAGTTTTGCACACAGAGAATACAGCACCCCCCACTGGTACGTGCTGGTAACACTCTACAACGCTGCAAACACTCAAACAGCTCCCCACTTGCTAATGTTCTGGAGGAGGGTGACTGGCGAGAAAGACCCAAATCAACTGTTTATTAAAACACAAACACGAAAATTTTTTACCCACAACAATTCCCTACTTCTATTTTATAACAACTACTCCCCCTCTAATCTTCCCCACAACATGAACAAATACCCACAATTTCCCCACACGCAAATTATTCCCTACCGCGACGCCTCACGGGAGCACGAGTCCTGTAGTGCCACTCGCTACAATACATTGTCTGCCGCAATGTAGTCTAATCAAGGTTACTGTGCAGGAACAGTATATCATCCACAGTCTCAGGTTTGAGCTGGGTCCTGCGACCTCGGATGACAAATCCAGCTGAAGAAAAGTCTCTCTCACTGGCAGCACTTATCTAGAGGCGGTTATCTAAGGAACCCCGACGTACTGAACACACCGTGATGTTGACAATTTGCACATGATAGTCTAATACATAGATATATTCACTTATATGTTATTTTTGCAGGCTACTATACTTTTGATTGACCTGCTACCCGCCCGTGTGTAATGAATTACCCGCCCGTAAAATTCCAGAACATTGAAATCCGCCCGTTTCAGCAACTATCAACCGGGTGCAGGACTCTGGGCTGATCAGATGGGGGGCCCCCTGGTGGTCGCTGGGCTCTAAGCCTGTGACGCAGGCCAGCCCTGTGCTTATGCTTAAGTGGACCCCTTCCAGATGCACAAGTAGCCCCTGCGGCCCACAGCCACATGTGATTGCACGGGAGCAGCACCATCCTCTGGTGAGTCATCACACCCGCAACTCTGCAATTCAAACCCGCAATTCTGACACGCGAAGGGGCAACAGAATGAGGTTTTTTAAGGTGGGGAGCATAAATGGGGCCATAATTCATACAAGGAGCCAACCTTATTATTAGCCAAAGATTTACTTTGAATTGGTAAGTGACAGAGTGACAAAGGAGGGGGCACTCTACAGACCAATATGGCTTCCAGCTAAGGTCAGTGGCCCTGTGGCCCCGCCCCTGTATACCCTACTGGTCACCTCTGATTGGCTGTGGGATCCCTGGAGCAAAAAGGCTTCATTCTGCCTTTGGGTGAGGGAAGGAGATGTGAGACGATGTGGTTATTTTTTCTCACCATCTCGCTTTTTATGCTATTTGTTAATAGCTGACATTTTGAACATATCAGTAACCCCGGTATCTTCTCATATAAATTCTATCGCATGTTTTAGCACCCTAGACCATCACTGTGCTCTCAAAGCTATGTGAAGCAATAAGTAGGTTCTCTGATACTCCCAAACCACATGCCTTCAGACTGTGCAAGTAAATTGGAGTAACCTGGAGATATACCATGCGAACATGGATGTATATTCAGATTATTCTGAATTCAAAGGACATATGCATACGTGTATCATGTATGCTAAAACTCAGAGCTTACACTGAGGGCTCAATTAAACTGACGAATAAAAAATACATTCTGTTATATTTGACATTCTACTGCATGCCGACATGTCATGCTATAGGGTTTATTCTAAAAACCCAGCTCATGCCTTTCTGCTCAGACCTGTTCAAACCTGTCCAGACCCACTCGGTGACGTTTAAGCTTATCTTCCCCAGCAGGATGCCTTGACCACATGGCCACAAACAAACAGCTGTAATGTGGACAGGAAAGATGACTGCCTGTTACTATAACATAATAAATAAATAAGTGATGGCAAAGCAAAGTACATGGACATGCAAAACCTGTCATGTTTACCCCTTGGTTGCGTAATTCTACAAGGCTGCGTTGCAACATCTGGGACGCTCTGCCTGCACACCTGATCAAATCTCATGTTCCATAATCCTGAACTGAAAAAACTGAGAAAAAGACTGATAATACCTTAAGTGTGTTATATTATGCATGAAGTATAAAGTTAACTAGATTTACTTTCAGATTAATCTTTGAAATTCAATTTGTATCCCTACATCAGCATGATTTCAGTAGAATGAAGTATAATGTATTAGGCAAAGAATGAAGTATTATACACACATTTGTATTCCATCTGTGACTCAGGCAGGATGAAACTGTCCATGGGAAAGTTTCCTCGAAGCCTCATATTTTATAATTTTCCAGAGGCGTTCTGGGAAAGAGAAAGGAAACTGAAACTGGACTAAAGCACTTCACTTACATTTCAACACCAGTGTGGCTTCATTAAATGTACTACAAAATACAACCGAAATGTTAATGCGATTTATCATATATATATATAAAATGTTATGAATATTGAATATTTTTTATGTGTTTAATTGTAGCACATTCCAGTGTGTGAGTAACTGCATTTAACTTATTATGTCTGCTTAAATTTAACATGTGTTATTGAGTTCTTACTTTACTGGTGGATTTAATACAGTGTAATATATATTACATTAAAAATTATGCATAAGATTAAAGACTGCACTTCATAATTAATATTCTGTCATATTCAGTTATACAAATATGAATTGCAGGGAGGAGAAGTGCATCATAAAACAAAAGCTTTTTGTTGAGTAATCATGAATGATGACTGCAGATGGTAGCAGATGACAGTCTTCTGTTTGTGCGTTCTCCCTCTGCCAAGCCTGAGTTTTGTCACAGTCAGTCTCTGGCTTTGAATCATTGCTAACATTCAGCTGCAATAAGAGAGACTGAAACCTGCAGGTACTAAAGAAATGTGTCTCCCCTTAATGTTGACCGGCAACAGTTTTAATTAAAGCAAGTTTTCAAAAGACATTATACTTAAAATTCAAATACTGATCATTTCAGAGTCTTCGAAAAACATTACTATTAACATGTCTTTGATAGATGATATCTAATACACAAGTACCATAAATATTGCTTTAAATTTCCACCGCACACATGTAGAAAATGTGGGATACATTCTAGACAGATCCAGGAGGCTCTGCTTGGGTCACTCAAAATTCCATTCTGTCAGTAAGAGTCTTCTAAGCACCTTCAAGTGCTCATTCACTGAAGACCTACAGCAGGTTAGGGGTTTGAACAGAGGCATGTTTAGCTAAGCAGTTTATTTCCTTGTTTTTCATTTTTAAATACAAATTAGCATTGAAAGAATTTTTTTTAATCCTCCGACAAGCACAGAGGTAACCCCATGAAGGTCGTATTCCTCTATTTTTGAAGTCGCCCTGAGAGCGTGGACAACTTTGAGAATAAATAACAAGGATAATGAAATTGTAGACGGATGACAGATGTACCTTCATGTCCTTATAGCAAGTTCATGGCGCTGAGGTAGTGACATGAGGGGGTAGGTCTTGACCTCTTTAAGTGATTCTACACCAAAGTTCTTCTGTTCTGTGTGAATAGATGAAGTATGCTTGCAGTTAATGCCTGTCCTGAGTAATTTGTAATCCGGTGTTTTCCGCCCTCCCGCACACAGCAGAATCGGGTCTTAGGGCTCGTCGGATAACCCGTTTTCCATATAGGTCTCTGTGTCACTCCTGCTGTGTGGAATCTATCAAGGCATCTGCAGACCCTCCACAGTCTCAAATATTTATCCCATGTTACCTATAAAGATCGCAGAGAGATGATCGCCTGCTGTAAATAGTGGCCATTCAGAGTGGCACTCGTATAAAATGCATGGGGCTCCTCGCAAAGCGAAGAAAACTCTGGAAGTCTCTAAAAATGCATTCATATTTATTATAATCACAATCAGAATCAGGTTAAGTATATTTACACACCCAGGAAATCTGTCTCCTGTTGTCAATGATTTAAGCATCATAAAATAAAGAAGCAAATAAATTTAAGTCTAATAGCTAAATATATAAAAAAACAATAAAATATCACATTTTTCAGTTACCAAAAATGTAAATGTATCGCTTAAGGGTTGTCAAAAAGAGTGTTTCCTCTTTATGACATGGTTGTTTGATCTGAAATAGACAAGTAAAAGTGCAGAAAAGGTTGAATTAATGAATGCAAAATTGAAACAATTCAAATCAATTCCCTAAAGATCAGAATTCGGTAACCCTACCCTCTACCTCTTTTTTTGAGGAAGACCTAACTTAGATTACAAAACCCGCTTAAAATAACAACAACTTGTAAGAGGGTTAATCCTCGTGTTCTGTTACAAGACAAACTGTTTTCTTAGCCTGCAAAGATAATTGTGTGCCGATGGGCAATGAGATCTTCTTGTCTACAGTGTAAACATTTGGTTGGGATGTTGATTATATGAGAGATTTCCTCTAGGCGAGGAAAAGAGAGGAGATATTTTCCAGCCCAAATGGATGGTGGCCAGCTTCTCCATGGCTCCCTGAGTGACAACAAGGTCTATCTGTGTACATTGGCCTCTCAGTTACCACTTGTTTGATTTTGTGATGTTTCCTACAATCTGAGCTGTCAACGACTCAGCAGCTTAGGTCAAAGCCTGACCATCCTGCTCCAGATTAGCAGTTCCTTGCTACACGAGTACCTGTCCTCACATCTTTGCTGGGCCATCTGCTGCTGCATTGGTCTTGCAATGAACACATCAGTCGCTCAAGTCCCAGATCAGAACCTGCAGGTGTACCACTGAAAAAAGACACTTATTATTAATTCTGAGAAAAATTCCAGGTATATAAATTACTATAATAAAAAGTAATTTAATCTTCAGTTAACTTAATGATGATAATAAACAATAGTATTTGAGTTATGTGGGTTTCACGAGCCTCAACTTATTCTAGGGTTTATGACCTTTAATGGGAGGGACTCAGTTGCATAACATGTAACAAGAGTCTTCAATTTCACCAACATCAAAGGGCGGCACCCACTGCTAAATGTGAAGCTATTTCCCAGTCTTTGAAATGTGGTGGGTACCTATGAAATGAAGTAGAATTTATTTAATTAAAAAAACAAATACATTGTGTACTTTACTCCTTAATAAAGTCACTCCAGAGACAGCATTGCGAGACTGTCAAACGACCTTGTGTCTCACAGGCTTCCTCTTCATTGGGTGTCTGAAGAATGGCACCACGCTCTCACATTGCAAGCCTGAGATAACTGTCATCGCTTGCGGTAACATGAGTATTTACAGATCTCCCAGCTTTAGAATTTAATATACTGTACTTCTTGACAGGACCAATAGGAGCCCTTTACATATTTTTAGCCCCAAGGTCAAAGACGGCTGCTGCCAGGACTCTACTGTGCAAGATGGGTTTTCAAATTTACAAGGAGATTTTAGGTGACCACAGAGCAGCTATTTTCTCAGCTGCTCATCTCCCATCAAACAGAATAGAGCGATGGAAGCAGAAACAAGGGACTCCTGGCTGCAAAGTACAGTTTCCATTGTCAGGACCAATTCCAATTTCAAAATGAATGATGCTCACATTCATCTTTCTTTGGTTTATTTTAATCCCACCCGAACTGCTGTCGGATAACCGTCTTTGCAGATTTTAACGTCATGGGACATCGCCAGAATACTTGGAGTGTTTAAATTTAGCGGCCATGCCGAGAAAATGCCGGCGGCCCAAGCTGCACTCAAACTGATAGTATACCACAGTTCAAGCGTGGCAGATGTTCTCAGATCTTCATAACAGACTGCCTTGGTATAGTTTGACAGTAAGCTATAAAATCTAGGCTACTTCAATGCTGCTAACTTTAAAATATACCTATATAGTTAACACCTACTAGAGAATAAGATGTGAAAAGACATGTGGAAAAGCCAGGTGAGCTGGAACATTCTGGTCATACTGGTCATCTTTCCCCAAAGGCTTACTTGCGTTTGAGTGACAACGCTGCATGGTTCAATGGTATAACGCAAGCCGTGGTGATGGATTGGATTGTGTATGTTTACCTTGGAGTTTTCTGAGCGTCGACCTGACCTGTTGACACGGATTAAGGTGCTACCGCTGGTATCGGTGACCACTGCATACCAGGAGGTCGCGACCTTGACAAGATCCAAGGCAGAACTAGGGGTCAGAACATGCTGCCTTTCCGCTGCCGGCTCACCTGCTAGCAACAGAAGTCAAAAGACAAAAAAAGGTGAGGACCAAATGAAGTGGAGGAAAGACAGAAAGAGAGGGAGAGAAAAAAATGATGTCTAATACAAAGTGGCCAGTGGCTTTTTTGACTCCTGGCATCCTTTGAGCAGGATATGGACTGTGACTTTCCAGACCTGTTTGCACAAAAGTGATGTTCCTTTGAAGGAGGCCTGGGATTGACGGCTTTTTCTCCCATTGTGCGATGCGGGGCCAAGGGCCGAGGCACTCATATCGGTGGAGCATGACAGCGAGGGGAGAAGTTACACTCAGAGAACACACAGGGCCTTGAGCCTTTGCCTTTGTGTCCACAGCGGACCCCGTGCTCGCTTGGGCAGACAAAGAGGGCCACAGCGGTGGGACCGGCTACCGCCTGATTCAAATGGCCAACGCTCACTGGCGTAGAACAAATCTGTGAAGAGGTCTTCCTGTGTGATTAGCACCCCCTTACCCTTCTCGCTCTTTTCAACCCACTTGTCCCCCCACCAGACACCTAACCTTTGATGAGAAATGACAAAAAAGTAACCCACTTTTAGGCAACGCTTAGTGCTTTTTTTTCACATTAATTTGAAGGCCTTTACTACTTATTTGATGTGGCAGCAATTAGAGGGAGACTTTAGTGCTCCATGAGGGTGAAATGGCCCTCTTCAATAAACACAATTATGCTCTGAAAAGAAACAAAAAGCCTGCAAGACAGATAACATGGCGACATCAAAAAGCGAACTGGACGTGCTCGTAACTATTATGGCTTGCTCTCCTTTCATGTGAGCAAAGTGTTACTTTTCTCATGAGAAATCTCATCAGGACTGAGTGACATAATAGGACGCACAGCCCCAACCTCCAGATGCTAAGCACTTTATTTATATGGGTACCTGGGCCCTCTCTGGGCTACCCCCTTGATTCGCCCCACTTTGAAGACCCAATCGAGTCTCTATAATGATTACAGCCCTGTTAACGAAATATTTAGTCTTCATAAGATAAAGATTAATCACACAACCTTTGATACAAGATCTACCAAATCAGGAAGCAGGTCTTTGCTTCTTTTGTCTTTGAAATGACAAAACACTCCTCATTGCAAGCAAAGACTAAACTAGTATAGCTCTAAGCAGGTATCATACATTCTAACTGAAACTAATATACAGACGCTACCCTACTTACAAACTTTCAAGTTGCGAACTTTCAGACATACGAAAGAAGAGGACTGCAAGTCCAAATTGTGTTCCTTGGGCTCCCGTTTCCTGTCCGCAACATCAATTTTTTTTTTCTGCGCAGCAATTCCGCCCGGTACGACTTCTGGCCGCTATTCCCGCCGCGCAGCAGCGTGGCGTGCATACTCTCAGCATCCTAGTTCTTTGTACTTGCGTATACCCTTAAAATGATGGTGAATAACAACTTATGAACATTTCAAGTTATGAACGGCTGTTCGGACCGTAACTCATTCATAAGTAGAGGAGTGTCTGCACTTTCATAGAATAATGTAAACAAACAAAACAACAAACAATAAAGTGATATCTTTCAGCATCTTTGGAAGAAAGCCATCTTTTTGCCCTTCATTTGGTATATCAATGACTTTGTTTGGCAACCCCAGTTAATTAATAATATTTAATTAATGAAACTGATTACAGCATTAGATATGGCACAATGATTGGAGAATAGTTTGTAAATGTTATTTTAAGTTTAGAATACAATTGCTCATTAAGTCATCAGAAGAGCAAATGACATGACAGAGAGTACCACCACCAAGATGTCACAGGATATATTGTATCTGATGCAGCGTCTATTGGTGGTGTCTCTCCAACCTCTGTTTCTTGTCATGTTATTTACATAGGACATACGTGTCCATTGTTTACTTATATAATGGCACACAGCATTTATAGCTGAATTTTTGAAACCGTGAACGTCACATGTGAGCATTTGAACCAATTTACAAGTTTTCTACTAGCTTATAATCTGTTACAAATCATGTACATTTGATTTTATGTCCCTAACAATTTCAGATCAAAAGATCCTGCTTTGTTCTTTGTCTATTCCTATCTTTACTCACACACAAGTCCCCAAAAGATTCTAAAAGTACAAACTGACAACCAGTTTTTGAGAGAGGGCACATCCATCTGGCGTGGATTCCAGATAGACAGATGTCACATTTTGTCGGCAGCTTGCTGAGAGAAGGTACCTGACACTGATTAAATGTGGCCTATTGAGGCACTTTGATTGAAAGAGTATTTCACACTCAGTTTTACTCCTACATCTTCAGTTTTACAGGGAACTGGCAGGTAAGTGAAATCTTTCCTAATGGTTCACAGAAGTGTTTGGAACTGTTTAACAGTGGTGGGGGTGACTGAGGATACCTCCTGGGACAATTCCTGGGGGGGTGGCCCTTTGACAGTTCCATTGACACGACGCCCAGTGGGTGTCTTCCTCAGTCAGTTCGAAGGCTACAGATTGCTACCTTGTCATCAGCTGCATTCACGTGGCCAGCTTGTGATAGCCGTCCCTTCAAGACTGAATGCAGATCAGACCCTCTAGATGGAGGGTCACCACCAAGGCTTATATGCATGAGAATGAGCTCAACTGAATGTCTTCTGTTGCTCCACAAAAATATGCTTCCAATGTATCTCCAATCACAATGCAACTAACTTCACAACAGGAAAGAGGTTCTTCTTTCCAATTTGACTTTCGTATCATTTTCTCAAATCATTACAATTAACATTGTTCCCACAATTAACTTTAGAGAATGTTTTGAGAATTATAATATGTCAATGGTAGTCTTCTACAATGTGAACCTACCCTATTCCATCCGACTACTAGATGAATGGATGAATACATGACACAACATGGTCAGCTTTCCTGATTCTTTATGTAATCTGAATACTAAATTCAGCTATATTACGTAGGTCATCCTAATTAAAGGATACATTCTAGATATGTCTTCCCAGGAAATGTACTGAACCTAGAATACACAGAGGTTGGCTGTCCTGGCCAATTAAACTTAAAAGCTACATTTCCAATAATTTTGCTCCTAGCAGTCTGAAAAAGAGGCAAGGGCTTGTATGCTGGTGTCCATAGCTGTGCTAAGAAGGCTTTTAGCACTGCAGCTAAGAGGATAGTGTTGTGATGAGCGGTCTTTGTGTTGTCTTCAACCATATTCACTGTTGCTTTGATGCCTTTAGCCATCTGAGGTCCTCATACAGATGTTGGATGGTTATGTAGGAGATAGACAACCTGTTTCTTATGGACCTTAATCCTACTGATTCCTACTGTAGGAGATATAATGTGTCTGGACAACACAATGTTCTGTATGTATTCAGCATAATATTTGGTCCAATTATATTCTAGAAAATGGAATATAAACCAAAGTCACTTCAGTATCTTCAGCCTCTGAATTTCTCATTCTTTCTAACCTAATTCTCTTAGAGTAATTTGTCTCTTCTCTACTGTACAGTGGCATCTGGAATCTCCATTCTGAAAGCCATTGTGCTGTTGTCCACTTTCCATTAGTTCAGGTTATATATCTGCTGTTACTAGCGCAGTAATCATCTTCTGATCCAATTTATGCTTTGATAGCACTGATATATGGTAGCTCACTAGACTTTGGTTCAGATGGGTTGCGGCCTTGAATTTGCTTTTGATGAAGCTTCACTGGAGAGCAGATCTTTCTCCGCTACAATCTCTGAGGATCAGGTTGAGGCTCATCAGGCTGATGAAAAAGTGCTGACAACTTATTGGCTCTTTATCGTCTGGGACAATGACTTACAATATTACTCAAGTCTGAAACATACATTTAATCTAATATGGTTCGTATAACAGTGTCGAAACATAACTAAGATTTTCCGTGTCATTTATCAAGCATGAGATATTACTCTCCAAACGCAACATGTTTCCATCTCCCACTTGTGACACAATTGTTATCTACAAAGGCTGCAGACAAGAAGAGTTCTCCTTAAGCTATTGTTGTTACATGATTGTAGAACAAACAATACATTATTTAATTTTTGCAATTAATAACTAGGATAGAATTAAACACTGCATAGTATTCAAGGACTGAAAACACAGTCAAAGGACTCTGTTTTGTCAGGGATATTATATTAAAGAGTTATACTGGGTATTTACAAACGGCATTTTATTGTCTTATATTTATTACAATTAAGACTAAAAAATCATGTTGAAGAAAATATTGTAGAATGTGAAGTCTAGCCATTTAATGAGCAACAGAATGAAGTATTCCCCATTGTGCTGTAGGGCCATTCTGTTTTAGAACAGGTTTTTTTATATTCTAGACCTTTTTAATATCTTTCAGAATTACCGGCACCTGACCTCCTAAAAGCGGGGCATCAAACACAAGAACAAGAACGTAACCCAGTTCAGGGTGAAGCTGGATGGCTTTCAGGCTCCCCCTGGTCCAGCATATAGGGCGTTGATGCAGATGAGATCTCCTTACTGCCTGGCTGCCAGGAGACAGCAAATTGTGTCCATCATCAATGCAAATTAAACCAGGGTAGTTTTACCAAGGGAAAAATTCACGTTACAGAGAGACAGAGAGAGAGAGTGCAACTCCACACAGAAACAAATTAAAGGCATTAACTGTGTAGAGAAAAGCAAGACCAAACATGACTAAATGAAACAGGAACCACTGGATGCACTACGTGTTGCCTGATGGCAAGGATCACCTTTATGAATGTTCACTGCACAACGGCTTCCAGGTGTAGGTACAAATTGTGTTTGATATGGGGCTGTCAGAGGTGTTGCAGGTCCCTCCATGTTTAATTTTGTGGGATTTACCTGTTAACGATGCATGGATAAGTAAAAGCCCCCTTAATTTATGTAGGCCTCACTTCTGTGTCATTTAAAGGGTGACACTGCATCAATTTGAATATGAAAAGTCAAATACTGGGAACGATCAAAGGATACTGACAAGTTAAATAAAGTAATAGTTGTAAGAAAGAGCTATTGCATTTTTTAGTGAGTGCAACACTGACAGAGGCCGAAAATGAGACATGGCTGGTCCCCAGTGGAGAGAGAAGGCCGTGGTGCATCCCAGCGTAGGAGGGCCAACAGTAAAGGCTCCAGGAGTTGGCACATATCAACACTGTCCACTGCTGCCTTGATTGCACACTCATACATGTTTGTGTGAATTTATGCTAGACAATACTGAACTGCTGTTCTCTGGAGTAGGCAGTACCGGTCGAAGTCCATGTGATTCCTTAGGTAAGCTTTACTGCTGACACCCCCCGAGACAAAGAGAAATCGGCGTGCTTTGTGAAGACGGCGCCCCCTCAGAAGATGGTACCTTAGCCAGTGGCCAGTGTCGCCTATACAGTGGAGTACTCTCTGGTTAATAACACAAATATAACAATTTTTTTAAATGTTTAACTACTTCTTTAACAAAAAACGACCTACAGATGTATGAACTGAAATGAATCATTACCACCAAAGTATGAAACCTGAAGCCATTAGAAGTATGCCAGTGTGGTTCTCCAAAAACTTTGCGCTATGTTTCAAGACTAGTGCGACTAGTGTGACTAGTGTGTTTCTGCAAATTGATGAAAATAACTTGTTTCTTTCTTTAAGTGTTGATCCGTCAGTTTCAGATTATTTATCAGATTACTTTATATTAGATTATATAAAATTCAATTTGATTGTCATTGCACAAAGTATGCAGAAAATGAAATGCAATTTGGCATCTGATCTGAAAGTACAAAATAGTGCAAAATGGGCAAAATACACTAGCGGCTACAATAGTGGAAACACCTAGCGTTTTTGGTGTTATACACTTGAAAAGTTACTTAAAACTGGAAGTGTTTCAACAGTTTTTGCCACGAGTATATGAGGGGGGTAAATAAATAAATATTTTATACAGCACTGTGCAAAAGTCTCAGGCAGTCAAAGGAAATGATTATAGTTGTTTATAGTTGTTTGCTCAAATTAGAGGTTAGTTTTAAAAATCTATGGTACAGTATGTGAACTCTGCTGCATTTTGTGTTCTTCGTCCATTTTTTTTTATTTTGGTGATTTGTTTTAACAGTCCAGTGATTCCCATTCATTATGGCAGAAAGAAATGCACTTGGCAAATGTATATACTATGCAAAAGTCTTAGACAGCCAAGTTTTTTAAATATTTAAAGCTACTGTATTTATATGGGTTGTAAGCGAATATTTGGTCAGAACAAAAAAACATTGTTTAATATTACAACATACAACACAAAAAAGTAACAGGAATTTCTTCTGCTCTCCCAAAGGTTGAGAAGCACACCGCCTCAGATCCCAAACCTCTCCTCAGGGGCACCTCAGCCATTCTAGGTAGACGGTAAATGTCACCACCAGCTCACTTAATAAATTTAAATAGTTTTAAAACGTCAGTGAGGTCTTCATTGGCCTTATGAGGTCTGCTAGTGGTCGAGTCAAACAAATACATGGGTGCATGGCGTCTCAGCTGCGAACACTGGGCTGAATGGTTACGCTGACACAATTTGACAGACATAATATCATAGCTTTACATCAGCATAAAGATCATTTGAACATCATTTCCTTTGGCTGCCTGAGACTTTTGCATAGTACTGTATATATAAAACCAGCATCATTGTCAGGGAAGGGTTGGAAACATTTCCTATAGTTAAATGGTGCTGAAATAGCTCAGCCAGGCCATTCTGTTCCACACAATCAAAACCATACAAAATGGGCGGGTTAAGTTACAGGTGGTCACATTTAAACTGCTGATGAATGGTAGGTGTAGGGCTACCTTTGAATGTAGATAAAAGGGGATGCGATCACTGGTCCAATGCCAAGAGGGACATCCTCGCTTCTCCACTGGCAGCAGTGCATGACAGTGGGGAGCTATGTGAGGAATGTCCTCCGTCCCCCAATGAGCAGGCGGACCCTTTGGAGGGCCCTCGCTGCTACTCTCCCAGGCCATCTCTGGGCGTGGGGGCCGTCTCAGAAGCCGATACTGATGACAGTGCAAGGGCCAGTGAGGGCAGTGTCCGCTCAGCGCGGGCCTCTTCAACGCGGCCAGGAAGAATCTGCTGATCAATTAGTGAAACAGGAGATGTGGCAGCTAGACTCCCAGAGCATGAGGTGGGGAGGGAAAGAGGGAAGGAGGGCTGGACCCCCCACCCCACACAGAGTTAACCCCTTCCATTCACACCAGCCCAGGCCTGGGGCACAAGATGGCTTCAGCAGATTTTTTTTACCAGTCACAATGAAGAACAATTTTTACTCAGTGAGATGAAGCTGAATAATAACCCAACCCAAAATAACCCAAAACAGATAGATAGATAGATAGATAGATAGATAGATAGATAGATAGATAGGGTATTCCATAAGACTATTGGTAACTGTCTCACTTGTGTACAGAATAGATCCTCTCAGAGCATGCAATACACAGCCGTAAAACTCTCTGGGTTACAATCATGAATTCCATTGCACAACTATATCTGTCCCATAAAACAGGAGAGCAACAAACTATTTAAAAGCACAAACTGCAATGTGATGCTGAATACCTTCCTGTAAATGTCTGTCTGCAGAGGAGTTCTGGAGATTGCGAGAGAGAGAGCCGCTTCTTGCACAGTTGGCCGGGCGGCTGTGTGTAAAAGCATGTTTTGCAAATTGAGACTGATCATCTATAGCCTCAGGACTGAACTGCAGATGTACCTTCATTTTTTTTTTAGCAGGAGTGTAATTTTTACGCCCGGTCCGATCCGGTACAAGAACAAGGCAGCATTAGCACAATGGTTTTTGGGGTATTCGCAGGTGCAAAGGAGTCAAAATGATTCATTTAGACAAACGGACCTGCTGACTGAGTAAATGCACTCGCCACAATCTGAACAAGCACGACTTGTACTTTCTCCATGAGGGACGCCCCCCCCCAAAAGCGCCCCCCAGCCCCCTGGCCCCGTTCCTCTCTCCTTTCAATGGCACTGGCAGACTTCAGGGCTAATTGCGTGAGCCGTTGCCAGACACTTTTCTGGACCGCAGCAGATTGTCTGAGGATTTGGCCTTTTTCAAAATGTCGAGTAGCTTTATCTCGCTTTTGGCCGAGGCCCCCAGGCTGAATTCGGTGCAGTGAATAAGCGAAGCCAGCTGAGGCTGTACTGGGCTTGGGCCGATGGCTCTACATCGATTGGAACAAGGCTGGGGGGGTGGGGGGATGCAGACGAAGTCCATGTGGCACCCTAGGCAAACGTTCCCACCCCAAAAAATTTCCTCAGATGCATCCATGTCAACCTGCAGGGAAAACAGAGAGATGGATGATTAAACAAAAAAAAGACAGGGGTAAAAGTTTTCAGCCTGGGTAGCGACGGACATTGTGCCGCAACCCCCTCCGAAGATGACGGCCCTGTGGTGTCTCAGCTTATGTTCTTCTGTGCCTTTGTCCACTTATATGAGGACCTTTCTCAGGTTTTCGAGAATCACATCCCTTTGCCAGGGTAAACAGTAAAACCTCAGCAATGGTTTCTGTCTTATTTTGTACGTGAGAGTGTGTCTGTTTACTGAGTTGGAAGAAAAACATAACAGCCCAGCTATGTTCTAACTCAGTGTATCATACAAGAAGAAATACCTTATGAGCCGCCTCAGATGTGTTAAATAATAAAATTACAGAAATTAGTTTTCTTTTGTTTTAGTCATTGTTGTCAATGTATTCAAATGCCTAACAGGGCTATACAAATCTGCCAGCGGTGCCACCCATATTATTTTATTCAGATTTATTCTTTTCATTTAAACATGGTGTTTAACTGGAATAATTGGCACAAACACTCAAGTACCAGAGAAATTTGTTAGAATAATGGCCACCAAACACAGCACAGGCAGTCCCAACTGACACGAAGGGCAGACATCAGGAGCCTTTGTGATGGTGCCTTTAATTTGTCCTCAGGAACAAACGCTGGCTGTGTTTGAAGACCATTTACGGCGGCTACCAGAATGGGGCGCCAAAAAGGCGAGATAGGCGCCTCCGCGTGGCTCCGGAGTGGGCGTGAGCCTTGGCACGCCTGGCAGGGCAGGAGGCCACGGCCCTGGTCGCAGCCCTGTCATTTAGCGGCAGCCGAGTGCCAGGGAGGCTTCTGCCTTCGGTCTGCTGGCTGACACCCAGGATGAGTCAGAAGATGTTTTACGTCACGTTACACAGCAACTGAGCACAGAAAAGCCGGAACATCTCATACAGCCTGGAAGAAAAATCAACCGGGCCAGTCTAGCATACTATCCAGAAACCTCCATATTATCCAGAAACCTTAAAGGCAGATACATGGAGGAGTCTTGGAGTGGAACAGAGTGCAGGGCAGTAATTAAAGAACACGTGAGCTGGTTTGTTCAAGACATTAAGCAACGCTGTTTTCAATGCTGAAGAATCCAGGCCGTTTGGTAGAAAGCATGGGGTGCTCAAATATCCTCACAGAGACTCATGTTAAGCTACAACTTTGTTTTCTTATCATTGACATGCAATGAGGATTCCACATTGATCCATTATCATTCAATCACTCTCTCACAATGATTCAGTGATTATCTCGTAGACTATAATGATCAGCGGTGCCTGCAGAAATTTTTGACTGTGGTGGCCATCAGGGTAAGTTATATTCATAGGGATAGCTACCCCGATCTATGGCTACTTTTTTTACAAAATTATCTATATTTTGATGTGGGTTAGCAAACGAGGTATTAGGGGCAGCCAAGTTCCATTCCTGGTGATGATCAAAACATTTATAACGAAAGAAAAACAATTGAAAAGACAGCATTAAATTGGCATCATTTATTTTTGTGGCCCAAAAAAATCACTTACTGATAAGGAAATGGACCCAAAAAAGTGATGGGGAGGGGTTTGTAGCTCAGCAGGTTAGAATGCTGTGCCTGGGATCGGAAGGTTGCTGGCTCCCATCCCCGGAGTTGGGCCCCTAAGCGAGGCCCTTGAGACCCCATTTTCTGCAGCGATTGTCTGACCTCAAAAAAAGATGGGAGATGTTCCTTTGAATAGAAACTTCAGCAAAATAAATTAAATGTAAACCTCAGTCCAAGGGTCTCACTGCAACATGACGAGAGGTACAATAAGCTCGCTCCATTCTCACTGGCGCTCTCAGGACGCGTGCTGTATTATTCTGAGGCACTTTAGGTCTGAAATCCATGTCACTGGCATATAAAATACTACACGCTGGAACCGCGAAATGGGAGACCCAGACGTGCTCTCGTGAAGCGCGGTTTCTTTTTAAAGCACAGGTCTCACATAAATAGGAGTCAGTCAGCATCCCCATTTGGTGCGGTGAGAAAGGAATTTTCTATCCAAAACCATATGTAAACAGACTGGGGAGAATAAAGCAACCAAACTGTATGTAAAAAAGGCAAAGTAACTAGGTGGCACACTGACTGACTAACTGTAACACTAACCCTCTCTCTGCACATATAATCTCTTATATAATCACATATAGCTGTTACGCTAATCCTTCATCATGAAGTGCAGTAAAACGCTGGCAATGCTCTCCTAGAGGAGACAAGGGCCAGCTATTCCATGAAAAACTCTTTGGCAAGACTAAACACTTAGTGTGGCCCACAAGGAAGATTTCGACGCGTCAGAGCCGATAAATCATCGCTCATCTGGAGGGCAAAAATTGCTTCCCAATGTATTCCTTCCTAAAAATATCTCATCATTACCATTCTCCATGCATACATTTAAAAAAAAAATCTGCCGTTTTCAGAGAACCCTCCGATATTTGGTTGTGTGACATCATTTTCATTCCAGTTGTGTTTGTGTAATAATTTATTAAAACCGTATAATTTATTAAAACCGCAACATGACACTAAGCCAGGAAAACCAAATCCTTGGCATTTGGGCTATGTGTAAAATATGCAAGAGCAAACCTTGTAATTACAGTTAAGCTGTGGAAGGACATTCTCTACTCTTCCTGGGGTTTAGGAGAAACTTGTTGAACAGGTTTTTGTAAATAAAAAAAAAACACACTCACACACGCACACACACGCACACACACGCACACACACAAAGCCTCACAGCCCCACGAAAGCTATTCATCCCACCTCTTCCTACTTCCCTGGTTCTGATGTCTAGATGTGACCAACATGCTCCCTCATAGACCATGTGTGATGCTTCTAGCACATTCCAAAGCCAAAGACAAGCATTCACAACACACTTCCTGCTCAGTCTGAAAACATCTGAACTAACATCATGCCAAACACTAACCTGGCTATTGGCTAATTTGCTAATTAAGCACTATGAAAAGGCTTTGAACACTAAACTGCATTTAGTAATGATAGCTGAGAAGTGGCTGAGCTTCTGCAGTCTGTTTCAAACATTCTGATACTCGTGATTTTAGCAGCTTTTTAAACAATATTTTAGGAAATTTGAAGATGATGGGGCAGTATTAGAGAAATGTCTCATGATTTTCTTCCCGTGACACTTCAGTCCTCACAAGAGAGCAATTTATTGTTAGTTTTTAATTAGTGGAACTCGACTTCAGTTACTTTAGCTCCCCTGGTCATTTAAAGTCAATAGATAATAGATAATAATGTGCAGGCATTCCTTCTTTAACTTCTCGCTGAATTGCTTTACATGTGGAGACACACTGGGACAGTACAGCTGTCATAATGAAGTGAAAGTTGTTCACTCTTCACAGAAACTTCTTTATATCAACATCCAAGTTTATTTGCATTCCTGTCATTCATGTTTTTTAACTAGTAAATGCACCTGTCCTGCCCTGTAAAGGGACCGGCATCCCTTCCAGGGTGTACCCCAACCTTGTGTCCTATGCTCCAGGGACCCTGACCAGGACTAGCAGTTTGAAGATGGATGGATGGATGAAATTGCACTTATCCAAGAGCATTCCTGTAATCATAGTTGTAAAGTAGAGATCCATAAATGTAAATTAGAAATAACATATAAAATAAACCATCAATCCATTTTCTGTAACCGATTGTCCTATTCAAGGTCGTCACAAAGCAGGGAACAACCCAGGATGGGGCGCCAACACATCGCAGGGCACACTCACATGCAAACCAAAGGTACATTGTTAACTCCAATTAATCTCAGCATGTTTTTGGACTGTGGGGGGAAACCAGAGAACCCAGAGGAAACCCCACAACGACACGGGGAGAACCTGCAAACTCCACACACAGAGCCACAGCAAAGACATGAACGCAGGACCCAGAGGTAGGAGGTGACCGTGCGAACCACTGCATCATCCCGACATAAAACAGTTCTCATTAAATTTTAAAGACACATTTTTAATTGAACACCCATGAGTGGCTTCTGACAAAGACTGGTATACGAGTGTGTTACTGGGCCTTTGCAGTCCTTGCTGGAGGAAAACAGACAGGTTTCATATGGCTATGCTACATATTTCAGGTTTTAATGAACACATTCCTACAGCTTTAGGCAAACAACATCAAAAACCCCTCAGAGAGCCTCTCTAAACAAAAGGAAATTACATACAAAAGGAAAGTAGATTAACACCGGGAGATTAGGGCCCAGTGAGGTGCAACAGACGAAACACAAGTTGAAGGTTAAATGAGAAAGCAGAACTAGTCCAAAGTAGCAGCAAACATAGTTTAATATTTAACCGTATTTCCTTCCTCTTGTAACAAATCAGTGCAGGAGAATTACGAGGAAATCACACTTCCACTTATCTGATTATTAAAAACAAAATTTTTTGCCCCCAAAAAAACCATAAAAGTTATTTCTGCAAGCAATTACACCGGGAAACCCTAATCTAGATACTGCAATATTTGTAAAGCTTTGATTTTACTGGTGACAAAAAATTTCATCCTTCATCAAGCTCCCTGGCCATATGGGTACTATGTGGGACCAGCAGGTTTGAGCACAGACACGAACATCGAGACTGAAAATCAGCTTCTTTCCAAAAGCTGTGGCCGGACTCTAAGGCTGCTAACACTGTTATTCTACACTTGACACTTTGTTTACACATTCGCCACTTTATTTCTATCCACTGTCACCCAATTTGTTACTCTAAATTCCGGTCTTATTTATTGTTTAGTAACTGTTCTTTTATTGATTGATTGTTTATATAACTGTCCTTTGATGTGTGTCTTTGTTGCTGCTTACTGATGCTGCTAATATATCTGAGCCGAACAGTGTTTCAATCCACAATCATGCAATGTAGATGGACATATGAAGCTGGCAGTCAGCATATTCACCTGCTGAAGAAACAGCCTGTGTGCGTCATAACACTTGCTGACCATGCTCTTGAATTTGTTGCTTAAGGATCCCCCACCTTCATGTTTTTCAGTTTTTGACTGTCCCACCCCTTAAACCCCCCTCCCCAGTGTTTTTTGGATTTCCTATTCAACGAGGAATACCGGGACAGAGAGGGAGGGGTGGAATTCAGTATTGTCACATAAAACCGGCATTTCTCGGCTTTCAAATATCTTATTGAGACCCTCGTAGCTTTGATATTTTAAGTACGTATCACAACAAAGGGGCAGCGAATAACTGGAAAGGTAATGCAGTATATTAAGGCCGCTAATGGCTTCAACTGTTGTGAGCGGTTCTCCCCGAAAGAAGAGACTCATCCCTTGAGCCCTATTTAATTTCAAAGTGAAACGAAGGGTGTGTGAGTTGGGGGGGGGGGGGGGGGGTTACCTGCCAACAATGCAAACCTATACAAAACAATTAAACTTATGTTTGATTGCTGTTTGAGATGAACGTACGTGATGGGACCTTGGGGCCACATAACTCTGACTTAGCACAAATAAGATGTAAATACTGTCCTCCACACCAACGGTTGAAACAGAGAGCATGGTAGAGGTCTGGGAGAAAGGTCTCTGCAGGGCTCAGCCCCTCATTCAGGTGATTCCCCCCCGAGGGTGCCGCCATACATAGCTATGCTTTCTCTGTGGTCGTGTATTTTGACTGTGAGGTAAGCTGATAGGTGACTGGGCACCTCAGATCTCATGTTACTAGGATATCGCTGAGCCAATTAGGCATCTATGTGCAAAGTGGAGGCAATAACAGATTTAAACAATGCGTTTGTCTTAGGGAATCGCAAAATTACATGATAATAGTAAACGTCATTGCCTATGGTCACAATGTACAGTACTGTGCAAAAGTCTTAGGCAGCCAAAGTAAGTGGTGTTTAAATGATCTTCATGCTGGTGTAAAACTA
>JAODKC010000021.1:19695472-19737661 GCA_026777985.1 Mormyrops attenuatus | reverse complement strand
GAAGAAATTTTTACTAGTGTTTATCGTGTTACTCTTAATTTGTATATGTTCTAATGTTAAATTGTGTTTTTTGTTCTATGCAAATGTGCGCTTACTGCCCAGATAAATAGCTTTAAACATTTATTTTGACTGCCTAAGACTTTTGCACAGTACTGTAGAACTGCTAAATTATCAGATCTCTTAGGATAGCAATACATACACAAAACATAAATGTGAATATTGCTGTAACATTTTGACTGATGCAACTCTATGTACAACACAATCTTGCTGGCTATGTATGTCAACAGAGAGACTGTTTCAGTTTCAGTGTGAGTGATTATTTTTAATTAATGCACCAAGAAAGGTAACATATCAATGCTTCAGTAAACCAATACCAGCACAAAATACCATCCGAATCTAGAGCAGCTACAGAAAATACACCTGGACCCCCCCAAAGCAAGCAGTCTTTCATGAATTTAACATTTAATCTCATCCAATGAAATCGGTCAGAAGTCCTGCCACCTCTGTTACTGTATTGTAAAAATGGGCAAGATATCAAAGCATTTTGCATGTGCTGACAGTGGGGTTTATGCAACAGGCTGCACTTGATACATTGCCTCATAAGGGAGCAATGTGTTAAATACAAAAATAACATTATGAAGCAGCAGTGTGATGTCATAATGCAATGTCTCCCTGGTATCTTACCTTGAATTATAGCCCAAGCAGGATGGTTAGCATGTGGCTAAGGCTAGGACATTCCTGTTCCTGATTAGGCTCATCCCCAGCCCCAAGCCAGCAGCCCAGTACCCTCACGGCCTTTAAAAGCTCGTGTGTACACACCCCAAAGCTGTCTGTACCCTACTTCTCATTGTCTCACCTTTATTTATAAGCCTAAAAGCTTATTTATTATTTGCAATCTTTATTTGGTAACACTAAAGGCCATGGTTTTAGTCATTTATAAACACATTCATAACCAATAATAATGCATTCGTAAAGCATTATAAACATGGCTATACAAATGTATAAAAAGGCATATCACAGTATAGTCATGTGCATTATGCATTATGAATGCTTTATGAAGATAACCTTCAACAAATATCCTTTTCACTAAGCACTCACAATTCCCCACATTCCAGCCTGCACTATTTTCCATTTCGGTTTACATGGCGGGTAAACCCTCGAGTGTGGTAACACGTTCCCAGGATGCAATGCGGGAAGGCTTTTCATTCTCTGGTCACATTCAACAGGACTGGCATCCCATCTAGGATGCACTCCAGCCTTGTGCCCCATGCTGCATTTAAATGGCTCTGGATCCCCTCACGATCCTGCTCCGAATAAGCGGATGTAAGAAGGATGGTTGGATTCTGTAATCTTTTTTTATATTTGGTTTATTGTGATTGCTACATCACTTACATGGACACAATGTAATATAGCCACGACATCACCAAATGCCAGACCTGAACAGTGTGTCAGCTCTTCATAATAATTAGTTTAAATGGGGACTAACAGCTGGCAGGAATTAAAAGGCAGTTATTATGAAGCTATACTTAAAGCGCTCAAAATGTCGTGAGATTGATTTCCAGGAGGGTGCGGCAGTCGCTCTGCGCTAACCACTTAAGATGCCATCTTACAGTTCCCCCCCCCCCCCACACAGGTCTTTATAAAGTGCCTGTTGCATTGTATAAATTTTTCTCATTTAAAGGAAACACTTCCATCATATCGCCCCTTTGTTTATAATTGAAATTAACGACCCTGGGCTCCTACCGCTGAAAGCCTACTTGCAGCCTGAGAATCAAATGTGTGGCATTAACATAGCTTAGCGTTGTCAGCTCAAAGACCCCTGAAAGATGTCAGTAAACACCGTTTAAGTGAGAAGAGTCATTCAGGGGGGATGCCTGTCAACACCCCCAAATTACCCAGCCCGTAGATGAGCACCGCGGCATGCTGGGGTGTGAGGGAGAGGAGGCCGACCGGGAAGCATTCTGAAATGAAGCTCCAGGGCAGGACGGTCCTAAAGAGACTGGGAATCCCCTTGGTCACACCCACAGCAGCCAGTGCACCTCTGTGGCCTAAAACAGCTATAGAGTGATATGCCTCTCAGTGGAACACACGTCTGCACACAAGCAATACGCAAGTCAGTGAAGAGCCACTCTGCCTCAAAGTGAGTGCCCCAGAAATCATTCATTCTGCCCTAATGCACTCATCTCACTTGTTTCTGACTAGTAATTACACTCTCTGACTTAATGGTTGCTGAAATTCCCATGCCGACCCATGTAAATGTGAATACTAAACCATTAATTTCAGAAAAGTTTAATGATGATAAGATGCCTAACCATAGTGAATACTGCCAACAAATAAGTACTCTGCGATGATCAGAAGGAAGAAGTTCCATTACCTCCAGCGACACGATTCAGTCATCCAACAGAAACATTTTACTCTAATTGACAAATTAATGACATGTTTGCGTCTTCATATACTTCATATGTTTTCACCGTGCTGTGTACCGAAGAATCTGTCACTGAAAATGAGCAGCAAACTATTTTGCAGTTTGACAGGCTTTCCCCTGAATCTTCCCCCTAAAATATGTTCTAACGTGCTCCAAGAGCACAATGCGCGTGACTCAGGGGCCCGGTTGCGTCCCGTGTAAATGTCAGCGGCACGTCTTCAAAGGAGCCCTGGGAACAATGGCCACGCCGCAGAGCTGGCCGCCTATCCATCTCCTTCCGGCCATGTGAGAGCCACATTCTCATTCGCAGGTCCCTGCTGGGTGCCCCGTCCTGCCGTCAGTGGTTTATATTAAAGGGAAATTAGGTGACATTGAGTTTCAAATTAGGTGCTGACAGCTGCTGCGTCTCTGTCGCTGGGGGGGGGCTGGCGACGACACCTTCCTGCATTGGTCCGACAGGCCATGGGGGTAGGGGGCAGGACTGTCGACTCCTGTCAAACTGAGGGACACACTTATTTTACAATATACCACTGCCTTCCTCCGCCCGACTAGCTAAACACAAACACCGCGTAACTCAATAACCAGACGAAACAACGTGTGTTTTTAAAGAATGACTCATTATTTGTCAGAGATTCCCCCAGGCTGCCAGCAAATCGCCAACCCACCACAGCCGTCTTGATATTACACTCGTGATGCCAGCTTCGGACCATGGTGAGTGCGTTCCATTGGAGGGAGCAGTGCATTCGGACAGGGCCTAAAAAGGCCATCTTTTTTTTAAACCCAGAGGCATGAATTCAAAGAGACCCAGAGATATAAGAAAGTGTATCCAGTTTCAAGTGAGAGAAGACCTTCCTTTTAAACTATAGTCTGAAGTGCTGTTTCCTAATCGGCCGCTGCTCTGATGGATACCTGCTCTCACAAAGGTGAGGTGGCGATGTCAGCTCATTCCTCTTCTGTGTGAGGCGTTCAAGCTTCATTTAGCCTGAGTGCCCAAGTGCCTCCTGCGGACTTAAGTGTTGTAAATTTCCTCTGCAAGGATCGATTCCAGGTGAATATCTAGAGCAAGGTGACATGAAAAAAAAACACGGAGAACATGCAGATTAAGAGCAGTGGCAACATTTTTTTCAGAATTATCATGATAAAAAAACTCCTTACAAATGAAAATAAATAAAAGCACATTTTCCAGTAAAAAAAATCAATAGACATTAACTAAAAGAATGAGACAGATCAGGTCAATAACCTGCATGTGTTATTTTTATTATCTTGGTAAGAAGCCTCTTCTGTAGAGTTTTTCCATTCTCACACTCATCTAAAATGCAAAAATATAATAAATAAATGAGGTGAATTTTTAAACAAATACAGCAAGTGTCATAATAAAATGACAATAACGCGCTAATAATTATATCTATTGCATGACAACCATGAAAAATGACATGAGAAATGCGCACATATAAACTTCCATTCATAGAGGAGGCGCCTGAGAAGATGTTTAAATATATCAATATTGCTAATAATTTCGAATAAATGCAGTTGGCAAATATCAGTACATTTCGGATAGCAGAACAGGGGGTAATAAGCATTTCCTAGGCAACCACGCAGACACGCCGGATAGTGCATTAAAGGGTTAACGATGCTAAAACTGACCTGTTGAAACGGGGTATGGGAATGAAATGGTTGCCAATTTGTTTGCAATGGGTTCGAACTGTACGGGAGTCCTTTTAGCCCTGACAAGCAGGTGAGATCAAAGTAGAGCGGGACAAAAGGGGCTCAGCAGCGATTTGTCAGGGGACGAAAGGCAGCCCCGTCTGGGAAAGTGGCTGCAGCCCCGGCCGCGCCCTCAGATCACTAGCGCACCAAAAAGAAAGGATGGCATGAGAAAAAGTACAGCAGAAAAGGTTCAAAGGTCAGTTTGATTTGATTTGGAGTATTGGTGCCTCCTTTTTTCTACAAAAGAGCCAAGAAAGCGAACCAGTGCCTAATAACCGTTGTAATCTCGCAAAAGACTCTTTGTGTGCACGATTTTTTGGAATGTGTGGGCAATTAAAGGACAACGACGAAATGTTTCTTTCGCGTAAACCTGTAAATCTTTGTTACTCACAGGCGAGGGACACAACGACCGCTATCAGATTTCTTGGTAAAACACACACGTTTATGATTTAATGAAATTTTGAGGGGGGGGAAACCCACCAGCGCCAGTAAAATAAAATGAACCTCATGGAAAACAACTTTAATATTTACTAACACAATTAAATGTACAATATTACTGTTTCATTTTTAATAATAGTTTAATAATCGAATAATACATCGCCGAAAGAGGGTTTGCAAATGAACCAAATGAACCTTCCACTGAAATATCAAACAACGGCGTTAGGCTGCCAAGCTGCCAAAGTAACTGCGAGCGAACACTTCACGATTGGCCCACATAATCCTAAAGGATTTGGGATGTTTTATGTTTGAACTAGTAATGGCTTTTTAATTGAAGAGGGAGGTGGCTCTTCGATTGACACTCCCACCTCCTTGGTATTTATTGCACTTACAAATTGAAACTTCCCCTTCTATTGAATTTAAGATTTACGAGGGATAATCATTTGCTAGGGGGTGGAAAAATTCGTTTACCATATATAACAACAACATCGCAAATCGAATGCTACTGCAACGACTGTATATGTCATTTCTTATCAACACTCAAGTGATCAATGACTGCAATTTTAGAAAACTGTAAAAAATACTGGTTTTTGTGGCAGCGTAAAAAGTCGACAAAATACATAGTTTGACCCATGGCACTTATTAAGGGTATAATTTTGGACTTTCTTTGTAGACGAGCTATACGCTGTTAATAAAACACGCCAGACCATATATAAAACCACAATCAAACCACATCAAAGATTCAGTCAGAAACTGTCGAGGAAAGTGTTTGAATTTGATTTCTTGTTTAATGGGCCTGCATACGCTAATTAGAGAACAATACACTAATTTCTTGAAGCAAGTTAACTATGTGACCAAATAGAATTTTTTTTATTTTATTTTACAGATTAACAACGCATTCCTGAGAGGTTCTGAAGCATAACACTGAGCGCAAATTCTGCTATTATACCAAAGGGTGGAGGGACAGATTATGGTGTTAATTATGGAAATTGAAACCATAACGGAACGAAGATGGAAGTAATTTCAGCAAAAGTGATTTACGCGTTATTCTTCCACCCGTCAGCTCCATCCTTCTTGCGGCTTCAATGATTTAAACACGTTTATTCAGAGATATTTATTATACCCGTACAGTGAAACGAATAGTATACCACGATTTTATTTCAGGAAAAGCATCTAAGTTAAATGGATTATTATAAATGGTATTAAATGTTTAAAGTGCAAACTAGACAAATAAAGCTGTGGATTTCATAACTGGAAAACATGCAACGTACCGCCATGTGTGTGTCTCTATTATAAAGTGAATAACATGCGTGAATCTTGCAACCTTTTAGAAATTCTCGTCAGATTTACAGTCTAAGATACCCCCCCCATGCTATTTTAATTTGTGAGAAAATCCGATGCATTTACATTCTGCATTTTACGCTTGGCTGTAAAAAATAAATTAATAAGGAGATAAATGGCAGGAAAAAAATGACTGGAATATGTAATTTCGAGAATGCAAAGATAGAATCGCATTTTATGAAAATCTGGAGCAACTTGTATGAAAAATACACAAGATTTAACGACCGCATGAGTTCTTATAAATATATGAGTTGTACGTAGGACATATTACTTTTATATACAAGTCAATCTATTTATAATAAACGTGCTGGAACAGCATCATCCCATTTAATACAGCTGTTTCGAATATATATCCTTGTGTGTCCCATGTGTGAATCGCTCCACTTTAAGATAGTTGGCACGTAATGCGGATCGAGATAGATAGTAGCACGCCCGAGGGAATATACATCGCAAAGCTCAGACCATGTAATTTTCGAATGTATAATTGGCCTTTTGGGTTTTTCAAAGGAGCAACTGAGAAGAAACTCTGCCGTCAGTTGGGCCCTTCTTTGTGATGCGGTTTTCTGCAATAAGCCACACTGTGTAATGCTGTGTAATTTTATCCACGCTGCACTCTCATAGTTCACACAAGACTGATACCTTGCCTCCCTACCCCTTTGTATCAATTGGTCAAAGTTAAGGCTATTGTTGGCGGAAGGTTCTTTTATTCATGTGCGCTGTCGATCAGTGAAATCGCACGACAGCCTCCCTTGTGAAATACGTTGTTTTTGTTCAATTTATTTGGAGAGCAAAAAAAAAAGAAAAAAGTACTGATGATTATCGCTTGGATTGTTCCTCGCCGCTGTCACTTCGGTCATCCTAATCGATGACTTGAGGTTACTAGATCACTGCCAATAAAAAGGAGAGATCGAGGCAGATAAAATTGCCAATGTTACGTGGGCTGGACCAATGCGCTTTGCTCGCAGTGCCGAGGCAAGCAAGACTTCTTTGATGGGACCCCTTGAGTCAGTTTTTTGCATTCTAGCAAGAGGACTAAGATTTTCGGCCATGCCACAATGGTTATAATTCTAGCCTGGGTGTTGCTGAGCTTCTTGGATCCCAGCAAGCAGGACTTGTCTCCGATTCTGGGTAAGACTCCAGAGCCCTGTGCCACGGATCAGGCATGTGACCCTCGGCAGCGGAGAGATGCTGGCGGACGTGGTGGCGTTTATGAGCACCTTGGAGGAGCACCAAGACGCAGGAAGCTTTACTGTGCCACGAAGTACCATCTGCAAATACACCCAAATGGGAAAATAGACGGATCTCTCGAAGAGAACAACCCATACAGTAAGTAGGTTTTCTTCGTACATAATGCCTCGTTTAAATGTTTCAAATTCAATAACTTATTTGAATTATTTTCACACATTGCTATACCTCACTGCCCACTTAAAAGTAACTATAACTGAAAGACCGTCACTGTACTTTTGAATATGAGCAAACGATCCATTGATGAATAACTTTTCCTCTGCAAATTCAAATGTGACATTTAGTACATTGTAGCGATCTGTATTTTCCCCGAATAATATTGTTTAATGAGAATACTAGCTAAAAAATTAAAAATATAAACACATATCACCTTTACCTCCAATGAATGACTAGTTTGAAAATGTTACATACAGTGTTAAGTCGGGCACATATTTTATGAGAATGTATAGGCTTCTTAAATAAAAACATACATGAGAAAAATTAATAGGCTACCGAAAGGAAAACGTGCATGCTTTGATCTTTATTAATTGCTCATATGACCTGCTCGTATGAATAATGTTTTCGTTAATTTTTATACTGAGTATGCGTACAAATTTACCATAAACATTGTATTTTGCAGTCAGCTATTTGTATAGTTTATTTTAGTGTCCGGACAGGGATTATCTTGATTGTCCAACTAAAAAAAATATTCTTGCAAGATATGCTTGTATAAGGGCCGATGAAAACTAAATTTAGTTTTAGTTTAATTTCCTAAAGAATATTGCTTAAGTAAGGAAGCTGTAATATTAGTGTGATTTTTTTCTACCTTTTTGGCGTCGAAAGAGTGAATTTACTGCATTTTAGACCAAGAATGCCAGACCATTATTAAATGGCTTTAAATTGTTTTTTTTTTTGGTTCAGGATTAATCGAACCTAGAGTTCAATGTCATTCGGCTTTTCTTTGGATTGACCGTAAATCTCATTGACCCTTGTCAGAGTTTAATCCAACTCATTGTCTAAAGTCTCAATAAATGGTGAGTCGATTCTTTGTAGAAGTCAAACAAGCTAGCTTTTCTGCTAATCGCTTACCCTTCGCTTTCATACCAGGCAGGTAATTGCTGGTGGCACTCTTTGTCCCATTTATGGAAGGCAAGGGAGAGAACTTTGGGTAAAAGACGTCTAATCCAGTATATCAACGTGGGAGACTTTATTGTCTGTTGTTGATGGTATTTTACTTGAAAGCTGCGTATAAAATCTGGCCCCTACTTGTGGTTTTTCAATACCCGCTTCGAACTGTTATTGATTGTGTAGTTTTTAATTAGGTGAACACACACTTCTTAATAAGGTCGTTTAGTTTGCACTGCAGATTCAGGAGATTCCTCCCTAAATAGACGCCTTGTCCTGGATTTTAATCGATATATTAACACAATGCTCTGCCTCGGTTCGCGATAGGTATATTGGAAATCACAGCGGTTGACGTCGGAGTGGTGGCGATAAAGGGTCTGTTTTCTGGCAGATATCTGGCCATGAACAAAAAGGGACGCCTCTACGCCTCGGTAAGTATACCACCTAACATTTTTAAAACGCTGCATCTTTAATGCGTATATCGGATCACACGCGCCAGACTCCTGGCTTCTCCAAGGTGTTGCACGTATTCTTCTCCTCATTCAAATTATTTTCAGCGGGGGCTCTGTTACAGATGCTAAAAATCAAATATGGTTTTCTTACCACTTGTTTATTACCGCTCTGTAGTATGTTAACATACACCGAGCCTGTACTCCTGTGGCTTCTCAGTCGAGCTGGTGGAACATATCTGTTACTAAAAAGGTTCAGTTTTTTTAATAGAATGATGTAGAATATGAACTCAGTCTACAGTAGCCTGAGGAGACGGCTCTTCATAACTCTCCATTCATAGCCTCCTACTGCAGGCAAGAACATCATTCATTCCCAGCTCTCAGGTGACTCGATATCCATGTTCAAGTGAATGAATGTATGCGATCATTCAGGTTCCATGGTGAATTTCATGCTGTAACTATATAGCATGTACAGTACCATTTGAAAGCATGCATTTTCCATAACTACTAATCCATTACTGGGTTGTGGAATTATGTTATGCAGCGCAAGGAGCAAGGCAGGAACGTGCTAGACAGAATGACAGAGCATTAGGGGGAATGCAGACACACACAAACCTACAATCGCACACACTACAGATGAGTCAGAGGCACCAATTCACACAGACTCCACACAGGTAGAACCAGGACTGGGATTTAAACAGTACTGCCAATTACGCCACTGTTTAAAGACAGCTGTCATACCATAGCCCTTATCCATCAGACACAATTTCCATTTTTTATGTCACTTGAGACTGCAGGGTAAGTCAGTCCTCAGAGAAGCTGGGAGTTAAGGACTTTGCATAAGGGCCCATTAGGGAAAAGGCCTGGCAAACCTGGGGATTTGAACTAGCAGCCTTCTGATCACCATCTTAACCCACTGAGCCACACACCATCAATCATTAATAGATTTATTTTCTTAAATGTGAAGATTTCTGATCACAGAAACACTGACAGAGCATTGTACTTCTTCCTAAGGAGGTGTTTAACCAGGAATGTGAGTTCGTGGAGCGGATCCATGAGCTTGGCTATAACACTTACGCCTCCCGACACTACCGGACAGCGCCCCCCTCACCCCAGGGTGGCAGGAGGCGAGCCAGCGCCGAAAGACTGTGGTACGTGTCCATCAACGGGAAGGGCCGACCCAAGAGGGGCTTTAAGACACGCCGGACAGAGAAGGCCTCACTCTTTCTGCCCAGGGTATTGGGAAGCAAGGACCACGAGATGGTACACCTGTTCCATACCAGCCGCGGGTACCAGGAGATCACACTGAGGCGGGCAGGACGGTCCGAGCGAAGGCGGAACAGGGAGCGGAAGTCATCTGCCACATCCAAAAAGTCAGACAATTGACATGGGTCACCTGATGGCAATCAGGCTCAACTTTTCCAATTAAGTCTCGTGCCGAGACCCGACTGTGAACTGGAATGGACGTTTGCATCATTGGGGAGATGATGATGGTCCCAAACCCTCTATGAGGACACAATGAACTTTTCCTCCACAGACTAGCAGGTGCTTTTGTGTTGCAGGAAAGATGGTTCCCAAATGAAAAGTCTTATATTTGCATACAATAGGTATATGTGAGTGACTTTACAGGACCAAAAACAATGCTGCTGGAGTATCACATTCAAAACTGTATGTTGCTGGTTATCACGAGCTGTGCTGCCCATTTAGTATTCAAAGAGAAATATACATGTGTGTCACTTTTACTGTAAGTTTTCATAAAATCAGATTGTCTTATAGTTTGAGGAGTTTATTTTGCATTTAGGTCAGTATGTTTGCTACAGCTCAATAAACCATTCAAGCCTACAAATACACAGCGAAGCACTTTGCCAAACTTGACAGGCTACTGTTTTAAACTGCAACAAAGAACAGTGTATGTTTACTGATGATTGCCTATTTATTTAGATCCATTGTTCTTTAAATTATTGATGTCATACTGTTTTGACTTGCTCCTTGTTATTGATTTCATGTTGTTTTTTTAAATAACATCCTTATGACCATTAATGTACACAGTATTTGTGTTCTTTGGGTTTTTATTTTTAAAATGCTATAATAATTGACCTTCCATTGTGGATGTCTGGATGGCATTGCTTAACAAATATAATTATGACATAATATAGTTCATTATTAGGTTATTAGAATCAGATAAATAGTGGTTCGGCAAACAAGCTTAAGTCACTAATAGTTCATTTTTAAAAGTTCAAATACGCATCACAAGTTCTAAGTAAGGTTTATATTAGATAAATTACAGTCTGGCCAAAAGGATGTGGGTACGCCTATTAATTAGAGGAATTCCCTAAATAAGCCACACCCATTGCTGACACAGGTGTATAACTTAGCACAGTCATGTAACATATATTAGTAGCAGAGTGGGTGGCTGTACAGGAGGGGTTAGTGACTTTCCACATGGCGTCATCATAAGATGCCATCTTTCAAACACGTCAGTTTGCCACATTTCTGCCCTGCTAGAGCTGTCCTGGTCAACCACAAGTGAAGTGACAGTGAAGGTAAAAATGTCTGGGAGCAAGTTCAGCTGAAAAGTGACATACAGGCTCACAGAAAGGGACCTGATCACCCAACATTAACATCCAACCTGAGTGGGAGCAAATCCCACCAGCAATGTTCCAACATCCAATAGAAAGCCTTCCCAGAAGAGACGAGGATATTATAGTAGCAAAGGGTGGACCAACATCACATTAACACGTTGAACGAGCTGGTGTCCACAAACTTTTGGCTATATAATGTGTTTGGGAGACTAATAAATTACATGGGAAAATGTTAGCTGTGGTTTTCTTTTTTGTCATCAGACAGTATCAGCATAAAAAAATACACGGTACTAAAGTTTCACAAGTATATTCTGTATGGAGAATGCAGACAAAAACATGGCATAAACCCCACGCATTAAAAGACAGCGGATTCTTTCTTCTTTGCAACAATTTGATGTGGAGCTTTGCAGTCTGAACCTGATCCCATGGTCACGAGAAGACTGGGGCTACGTTGCAGTGCTGCTGAATGAAACATCCCTCCTGAGAGTTCTATTCAGGCCCCCTCTTTGTGGCTGCCTTACCTGCTTTCCTATGACATCATACATTTGGAGAAAGAGATCGATCATTAAACGAGGGGAACAAGAACAAGAAAAAAAAGTGTAAAATAAATAAAAAAGACTGAGCTGTGTATTATACTTCTAATGACTATTTCTAACAGCTACATGCTGTTACTCTTCAGAAATACACAGGAATTAAAGTCAGTTATTCTATACTTCGTAGATTGAACGTCCCCTATTTCACAATAGCTTTGTCCTTTGGAAGGATCTATTCCCCAAGGTACGCTCGCAAAAATAAGCAAGGAAATCAGTCTATGAGAAAAAACTCTGTTACTGATATTGGTTTCTGGGGGTTTCTATAAATTCCAAAATGTGATATTACTGATCAAAAAAGCCAAATTATTGTGCATCTTTGATCTACCCCTGATTCATTCATGCTAGAAAAGACGAGGCATTTCCCAAGGCTTTTGTTTAATATGATTAAGCTGATCTGTATTTGAATTTCTTCAGTCAAGGCAGATACAGAAATGTGCAGATCTAGAATTTGGATGATAAATGAAAATGCCTACAATTTAATAACAAGTCAGTACATTCAAAAGGAAGAAATACATTTGTTATTGTGATGAATACATATTACATCCATCCATCCATCCATCCATCCATCCATCCAACCCAGAACATTTTCTGGACAGCATATGGTACTAGGCACAGGTACACCCTGGAAGGGATGCCAGTCTACACTAATATAGAGTGCTGTGCAGAAGTCTTAGGCCGTCAAAGAAAATGATATTTATGTGATCTTCATGTTACTGTAAAACTATGGCGTTATGCCTGTCAAACTGTGTCAGCTTAGCAATTTCAAAACCTCTCCTAAAATCATCTAGTATTAGCAGCAGCCATCTAATACACCCATGTATTTTTTTGACTGAACCAGTAGCACACCTCATATGGTTAATCAATACCTCATTGACTTTAATGAAATAAATGAATTAAATGACCTGGTGGTGAAATTTAATGAATACAAAAAATCAGGGGCATTGAAAGGTAAGGATACCCTGGTAGATTCAGGGGGGGCAGCACTTAACAGGGGCCCTTGATTACATAAAATTATATGCAAAATAGGGCTGGGGGGGACCAAGGTGTCATTTTGTCAGATGTTGAGGTGCCCCTGAGGAAAGATTTGGGAACCAAAATGGTGTTCATCTAGCCATCCAACAAGATATTAGTAACTTTTTGGATAATAGAAGAAATTCACATCATTGTTTTTTGTTCTGAGCAAATACACACTTGCTATCCAGGTAAACAGCTTTAAACAATTCCTTTTACTGCCTAAGACTTTTGCACAGTATTGTATATTACATTTATCAAAATATAGGTTTAACATAACGTTCAATGCTGCTACACCTACATTGTGTTCAGTCATGCAATTAAGAATTTTCATTGTGACCTCGAAAGTAGCTGCTTCCAGGCCTTATTTAGACTGAGCATGAGCATAGATCAGGGCTCATATTTCACGTCATTGACTCCTGAGTGTAATGCTCAGTGCTCGGTTTAGTTTGGGTTTTTTGGCGTTTTACCTCTGGGTTTCAGACAGAGGACGGCACAATTTCGTCAGCAGCTTGGAGGTGCTGTTTCCATGATTGCGGATTCAGTTGGCTGGTGTTTTGGCTCTGGATTTAAGGTTTTGGTTAGCTGGCATCTTGTTTCACTTTTTCGTGGTCTTGGTTAGCCTGAATTCCTCAGCTGGTGTGAGTGCAACTGGCATCCAAATCCTGTATTTCATCACCATTTCCTGGTGCTATTCCTCATTTCCCCAAAAGCAGAGTTTGCTTCTTGTATACCTCCCAGTCAGCAGTCTCAATGCCTATTGGTCAACTCTTTCCTGAGATATACTGTTCAATGACAAAGGTGATGCTCAAAACACTGGGCCCCCTAGCCAAAGTTTACCCTGGGTACCCACCCTTGTGCTCCTAGCATGTATCATGGCTCCTGTCCCTGTTTGGGCCCCTGTGAATGGAATCATTTATGGTGCCTCTGTCTAATAGTTTCAGGGACCATCACGGTAAAAATCTGGTATCATGGATGGATGGCCTGATATAGGGTGTCGTTTTAGATACTGTCTGTTGCATTAGTCAGTGACTGCTTTGGATCACGCCTTGCTGAAAACAGATACAGTAACTGTCGCCTTTTCATTGCTTTGTCAAACAGCGTCATTAACGTCAGCTACAGTAGAGGTGCAGAAAAGGTGTCATGACTGAAGTATTCCCAAACTTTGAAAGACCGCGTGCGAGCCTTTTTTGCCCCGTGTTTTGCAAGAAGCTCCGGAGCGCTGCTGGTAGACGCAGCCATGTAGTCGTGCGCGGGGGGCGGGCAGGGCGGGCAGCAAATTTCCTTTTTGAAGGGTGTTAGGAGATGTCTCATTAATATTGTATGAGAGAAGTGCTACATGATTGGCAGGTGCATGCCTTACAAAATAGTGTGGCACTGCTGGCACCAGCGATATTAGACAAAACATTATATAGGGGAATTCAGTCTATAACTGATATAGTTTTAACGGTACCAGCAGTGAACAATTAGCCAGCTTATAAGAGGAATTACTTGGTTTTGTAAATGAAAATCACGCCGCAGGTCCAATAAATAAAATATTGTAGCTCTAAAGTGGCGAAGAGATCATCAGGTGGACAGTAAAGTTCAATTATTAGCCGACTGTTTTATTGCGCGATTCTTAAAAGGACAGCGTTAACGTGCTCCCGAGGGGATAAAGTACTTTCCCTTACAATACATTCAGCTTATCACTTACTGCTTTGCAGTTACAAAACATTTACGTAGTTTTACACAACGCGTCGACACTAAAATTCCATGTCGATGCATTTTTATAATCGACATCGTCGATTACGTCGAATAATCGTCCCAGGCCTAAAAGTGAGCATGATCTTGGGAAAGCACCATAGTGACCCCCAAACTAATGTATCCATCATACATAATAATGATTTGAGTGAATGATATCCTTAAAGCAATTAAAGGTCTGTATCTCTTTTGTTTTATGTATTTGACATATCAGTTATTTACAATTTCTATAATGATTCAATCTGGAAATAATGAAAATAGAATTTTTTCTCTGAAGAAAAGCCCCTGGTCAATCTAAGAGTGTATTTGAATGCTATGTGATTTATGTTTCCAAGCAGCATGCCAGGTCAGCTAGAATCTACCCCCTGGTATAGTGAGGGCCATTCCAGCCATCCTGGAAAACATCAATCCAGTAAACAAACTCAAGTTCAGCACTCTCATTTGAAGAAACTATTCGCTTCTCATGCAACTTACTTAACACTGCACCCTAGGGGCAATTCTTTCCAGTTTAATTCCATAATCACAATAAGTAGTTGAGATAAACTATTGAATGTCTGTGTGCAAGACAAGTACAATGCAGATGCTATTTAAAACACACTACGGATTTCAGTTTAAAATTGGAGCCAATGGGAAATTCTCACTGATGCGGTCAGTGCATCGGTGCAACACCGAGACAATCAGGAAAAGTCTGTACCCCCCAGCTGTACACTGAATGAGAACTCTTTAAGCACTTTATTTTATGGACTACTGGGTATAGAAAATGGATGGATGGATGGATGAATGGATTAATGGATTCCATTGCTTTTCATTTTATTCTATGTTTGTGATTCATTCAATCATATTATTTCCTTTTCATTAACTTTTTTTTACACTACTGTGCAAAATCCTTAAGCAGTCACAGAAAATTATGGTTAAATTGTGTTCATGCTGGTGTAAAACTATGACATTATGACTGTCAATGTGTGTCAGCTTAACCTCTCCTACAAACACCAGAGTATTTGCATAAACAGCCCAATACACCCATGTATTTTTTGACTCAACCACTATCCCACGTGGTGTGGCTAATCAATACGCCAGGATTGGTTTGGGAAGCTGTAGAATAGATGAAATTCTTATTTACTTTTTGTTACTGTTAATTTGTTAAATTGTTTTTGTTTATGATTTTTTTTAGAAAATATACTATTACTCCCATTTTCTTTGACTGCCTAAGAATTTGCAGAGTATTCTATTCATATGCTTCGACAGTTCCTCCGACTTTATCCCTCCACATCTAAGACAGCCGTGGTTGCCAATTAAGATGTATAACCCAGGACCGGGTGCCAACCCATCGCAGCCAATTAAGATAATTTCATCTTTAAATCAACCGCAGTACATCAGAGATGTTTAAATACTTGTGAACTTCTGAACCAGATTTATCCAGAGTACACTGAGCTGTAGTTATGTATTTTGCATTTTGGTATAATGATATCATAATAGCATAAGCTGTCTGAAGACAGCTTGATATTTATTTAGAATGACAAAGAGTTATTTCTGTTTAAACCTTCCATGATTCGTAATAAATCATTGTTTGCGGTTACTTTATAGGCTACCAGTCGTTATATTTTTTCTGTATGTGTGAATCAGACACGGTTGACCCCGCCTTAGCAGTTGTGCCTGTGTCTGGTGGCTCACGCAGGTCTCAAACAGCAGCGGGGAATTTTAAGTTAAGCGTGTAAGTGTAAACAAATGGAGTTTTAAAATCTATCAAAGTTCACTAAAGAACTAATAAATATTCGGTCATTTCTAACTTATTCAAAAAATCGGTTCAGATTTTGAATTTTCTACCAAAAATGTGAAGTGAATTTAATTAAGATAATAAGCAATTTATCTTGTATTACAATTTCTTATACACCTCGTCGTTTATTATTGTTATATTTGTGTGGTGATGATAAACAGCCTACAAGTATAACAAAAATGAAATACTAGTTAATGAATTCGGTTTAATGTGTTGTTTTAATCCTCCCTCATTCACAATAATCTGGAAGGTGTAATTATAAGGTTGGCGTTGCTGATTTAAACCTAGAATTTGTGTAATTTAACAAGATTCTCTGTAGAGGGCAGCATAAACGATCGCGATCTTGGAAATCTGAGTTAGCGAACGTTGCATTTATAACGTAGGACAAATGGCATGCGTCAGTTTCGGAGATAATTGTATTTCTCAAAATCTCCAGCACATTGATTTTTTTTCCTATGCGCTTATATTAACATATAGGAGGATGTACCTTTCTTTTGGTAAAAGGAAAAAAAAATAGTCAAATTCAATGTGACAACAGTTCCTTGCAGGGCCAAAACTAATTATGAGGTCACGCAGGTCCGGACCACGGTAATTTTTTAAGAGCTAAAAATACATTTTTGAGCTAATTATTCACCTGAATCAAAAATAAGGCTAATTAACGTTTCACATAACGAAATAATAAAAAAAAAATAAACACCTTCTGAAGAGGACGGTATTAATAATGCGATTGACGAGAGCCACCCCCACCCTCGGGTCCCGGGTCTCACTATTTTTCAAACCCTGGCCAACGCCCTGGTTCCTTTTAAGATTCTATTCCGAATAAATGAACAAATAAATAGCCTAATGCACCGATTCAAATAAATTTGAAAACATCAGTTCATAACAGAAATTTTACGCAGCAAAAGTGTAGATTACCATACATATAAGCAGAAATAGGTGACGTCTCATAATGCCTTTTAAAATGCAGGCTTATTTAGAAATGAATGTACGTAAATGGAAGACTGCGAAACCCGATTACACCATTGGTACTATGCATTAGCATAAATATCGGGGATTTAAGCAAAATCTTTATTAACACTGAAATTACAGCACCATGGAGAGCGGCAGGGTGAGACCCCCCCACACTCACACACACACACACACACACACACACAGGTTTATAATTATATCGTTGTGGGGACTCTCCATTCATTTCTATGCATGGGAAAACTCTAATCACAACATGATGACCTTAACCCCTACCCAGACCTAACCTTAATCATAAGTAACCAAACAAAATATGAGACACACACACACACACACACTTGTAAACTACTTGGGATAAAAGTTTTAATTATGTTTAATAATAATAATAATAATAATAATAATAATAAATAGTTAACATGTTTACCCACCTGAATCGTTAATGGTCTTCTTAAAAAAAAGTAAGAAAGGAAAAAGACAAATAATTCACAGCGGAATAACAAACATCGGCACGCGTTAATTTTCTTACAAAGTTATTCGTAATGGGGATTGGGTTTCGGCTGACCTAGTGACTTTATATAATAGTATGCTTACGTAAGCAATGACTTTTTGTCTAACTTGACAAAACTCTCCATTTAATATCTGCATTGAATAAACTTAAAACTTCTCACCGTTGAAGCAACGACAATGAACATGTTTACATGTTTAGCCTCACCGACTTAGTGCCCTCGGGAGCATGTAATTAAACAATGACAAAGAAGCTCTCTTACTCATTATATTCAATAACATTCGATTAAACGTGTTTTATGTTATACCTATTTTTGTTAATTTATTGTAACAATAAAGACAGAATCATAATATCGCAAAAGATTGGAATTATCCTGAATGCCAAAATGTGTTTTTAAAACCTTTCTCAATTTTCACTCGCGTTTACTAAAAGGTATAATATTTTAAAAATCGTTACTTTGGTAAAATTCGTACTACTTTTGAAGAAAGTATCTAACGTACGGCTTAACTTTAAGTTCCATCTTGCAGCTACTATCAAAGATCTTGCAAAGTTTGATTTTGTAAATATTTAACTTGAACTTTGCAGGGTAAGGTCAGTAAAATCGCACCTAAGTGTATTCTTTTTTTTTTCTTTTTTCCCCTCTTCATCGAATCTACTCACTGAGAATCATGATAAAAGGTTAATCTGATCAGATCTGATATTATCCAACGTTAAGGTGCCCTTACTTGTGACTGGATAATTCATGTTTCCACTTTTTCCCTGTAAAAGGTATTCTGCGGCTAACGCAACAAATAATACCGCATATCTGGAATATTCAGACAGAAAGGCGTGCTGGTCAGATAACGGACATCTTACTAAAAGAACAAGGGGGATATTCCATGTATGAATCAGTATATTCAGTCGGGTATAACAATTTCAATCACCACTTTTTAATAGAGCACATACTCTAGGCATGCTTGTAGTACACAAACTAGGGACATCAATCGTCGCGTCTGACTTTCATATGCTAATCGGCTTAGAATTGTTGAAAAAAATATAACAGAAGTACTTTTTCGAGATATAAAACGTTATTTGGTCTCGCAATTGCTCCTCTTATGGGGCAATGCAAGTTTAAGTCTAAAAGTTTAATTTTACAATAAGTTGGATTCTACTGTTGTTTTTTTCCAGTTATTGTTCATTTGTAGTGTCCTGACCGATATTTTAGATTGTTACTTGCAATTTCCCATTTTACACCCTCCCATATATATTTTTCTTTGTATTTTGTATTATAATAGAAGGAAGTGGTGCATTAAGCAAAATCAAATGTCGCCAAGGCTCTACTCCATACAGAATCTTAAGACTTTCTATAGGTGCATGTGCTAAAGGAGAGAGCTACTTTTACGTTTTTATACACATTCCATTCTTTCAAAGGAATTCGGAAGGCGGTGTTTGTACAAAGTGTCTTCTCCTTTTGCATGATCTTAGCAACAAAAAAAAAGTCTGTCGGTCTGGCGAGGTCAGGCATCATTGGGTGGCGATGGTCTTAGACAGAAGCTGCCTGGCGCTGCAGTATAGGTGGCGTATGATGTAATTTCTAAGCAGATATAAATATCGCCAGTGGCCGAGCCGCGGTATGGCTGTACCGCGCTGTTATGGACAATCAACACTTCTTAACTTCTCCTTGAATTCAAAACAACCTGGAAGTGAGCGTGAGTCGACCTTCGTGGAAAACACATTCCCTCTCAGCAAAAAACAACTCCGTTCAATAACAAGTGGATATTCTAAACGGGAAATTGGTCTGGAAGTCCGTGTTCACGCTCGATTCATTCTTTTTTTCCTTTTGCCAAATTTTGGTTTCAAGTTATAAAAAAAAAACGCTGAGAACACAAGACGGAATTTTATCTGGGAAACGCGTGTCTATATTGACCAGGATGACTGTCCTATCGGCCTTATTACCGATATTGGTATTTGGAGTGTTGTCCAGCTTGGTGCGAGGTGCCCCCCTTTCTGGCAGGCAGAACGGCACGTTAGACCGACACTGGGGGACTCTCTACTCGCGCTCCTTGGCTCGGATCCACGGGGAAAAAAGAGATACCAACCGGGACACCGACTATCTTACTGGAATCAAAAGACTGCGGCGTCTATACTGTAATGTGGGTATTGGATTCCATATACAAGTCCTACCGGACGGAAGAATCACTGGAGTCCACCACGAAAATCGATACAGTAAGTTTAACTACAACATTTAGAGAATTTGGTCTTATGTTGAATAATTTGATAATAATTAAAGTACAGCTCCGAACCGCGTTTTAAATCAGGATCTTAATAATTGTAAGAACATATATTAGGCTGCCGTTTCGAAGTTTTAAACAAAATGAACATGTTTTCTGCCCACCAAATTGCAACATTTCAGTCAATAATGTCCAGCAGTTCCCCGTCGCAATATGTGCGATGAAGTTGTGGTACCAATGGGCGTGGAGTTTTGGTACAAAAATTCGCTTTCAACTAACAGAAAGGACATGATTATTTTAAAAGTTGGGCGCAGATATGTAATGCTAAATGCGTTCACAGCACAGGAGAATTGATTATATTTAATTTAGTTCTTTTTTATGAAAGCTTTCCTCGTACTATCAGAAAATAGGCGACATGAATGTGCCCCGTGTAGTTACTATTCAATCAAAATCCAGAACAATCAACGACCGCTCAGAGATGACGTAACTTTCATTGCCACTGAAAGCACTCACGAGTCAGACGCGTAAATGTGAGCATTTGAGCATTTCCCCTTTGAGTTCTAGAAAAGGCATTCTATTCACCACATGCGAAGCATTTCTAAGGAGTATGTTAACATTTTTTATGGCAGATGGGCAACGTGATGAATTTGAAGAGCTACGGGATGTTAATGCTCCTGAACTTATTTTGATTCATAAAAAAAAAGAAAATAAAAGGCAACGTTACAGAAATTCACACCAGAGCGCTGTAAAACGTTGTTTATATGAGCATTGCATGTCGGTCTTGATCCTTGTCTATACATAACACCATTTACTGCGTATTATTTTAAGCTGCAGGAGTATTACCCTGTAAGTGTGAGGTGAGAATAATCTGGGTACCTTGTTTTTCATGGTAAATATCTATAGTTATCCAGTGGTTTTTTCACACACAGCGCGCACACGCGTTTATCTATTCATATATTTGCGGGGACCATCCATTCATTTATATGGGAAAACCCTAATCCCAAAAACGACGATCTTAGTCTCACCCAGCCCCAGCTTTAACCATAAGTAATCAAACAAAATGCAGGACTTTTTGTTTTTTGATTGCAGTTACAGATTTTTATAAAACGGAGCTTCCTCTTGTAATGACTGAAAAATGGTCTCCACAACGGCATAACAGGTTTTTTTTTTATCACATTCTGGAAGTACAATTTCCACACTAACAAATACAAATTTGTCAGAATACCCTTGTCTAAATCTCTTGCTACCGTCGTTTATTTTAGGTATTCTGGAAATTTCTCCAGTGGAAAGAGGAGTGGTCACCCTATTTGGCGTCCGTAGCCGTCTATTCGTGGCCATGAACAGCAAAGGGAAGCTGTATGGATCTGTAAGTACATGAAAGTGCGGTCTCGCCCATACTTAAAGACTCACAGCCCCATGCATGAGTGGCACCGCCACCTCGTCACCGAGTGTCCCCTTGGCGTCGCATTGCTGAGTGCAGTTCTGGCGTGTTTTCATCCACGGACGGATAAAGGGAAAGAGAGAGAGAGAGCTATACATCATCCACAATGGCACATTCCATTCCCTGCATTGCCAGCCAACACATGCACTTACTGTCCATGTGCGAAGCTCGACTGGCTCATCGGTGACTTAAACGGCCACCCGTGCTGCACATCTCTCATACACGCAGTCAGAGAGGCCAACACTGTTCCCCTTGTCTTATGCTATCGCATAGCTTGCAGTACTTGCCCGTACAGGATATTGCAGGGGCTGCAATTTGTGGTTCAATTTGTAGTGGCTTACCACAATCTGGCAGTCTCCCCGACTAATTCAAAATTGGTGTTACGACCCGTTAAGCGCATTACGCCTGGTTAAAATCACACAGCCACTACCAAAATGAAATGCTTTATTAGTCTATCTATCTATCTATCTATCTATCTATCTATCTATCTATCTATCTATCTATCTATCTATCCATAGATCCACCTATCTATCTATCTATCAATCACTTGTATACAAAACAACATACAGTTTAGGAAGCAATAAAGTAGCAATTGCAGGTTTAGGGCCTTGACTAAGTGCCCAGCTGTGAAATCATTCTGCCGACCACGGGATCGGTGCCATTTTTCATAAATATATGACAATCTTAAAAAAAGGCTTTAAGGAAAAGTAGTTTATAGACCCAGGAAGACATAGTGTGCAATCACCATTGTGACCTCCCCAAAGTATTTCAGCATCATCTGCTGAATGTTCTTGTTGCCCTTTTTACAACTTGAGACTAAGGGCAACTCCTTCCTTAATGCTGCGTGAATCCAGTGGCTATCGAAGAAAGGCGACCAATCATAGCAGGATGTGACCTGTTTGTTTCCATCTTCTTTCAGGGTCATTTCAACGACGAGTGCAAGTTCAAAGAAAAGCTCCTGGCAAATAATTATAACGCCTACGAGTCAACGGCATATCCGGGGATGTACATAGGCCTGAGCAAAGTGGGCAAAACGAAAAAAGGAAACCGTATCTCACCGGCAACCACAGTCACACATTTTCTGCCAAGAATATGAACGATTCACGTGGGGGAATATGAACATGCGGGGGGGGTTACATGTCGAGGACTCAAATGGGGGACTCAAAAAGATGCACTTTTTTGAAGTTTCACACAGGCATGGGTGTATCATGTTTAAGCTTACCATTCAGGTATGTATATAGTGCAAAAGACAATTTATTTATTACACTAATGCTGATTTCTGCTCTATGCATAGGAAATACATAAAACTACTGGTTTATTTAATAACAGATATGAATATATTATTTATCACTATGTTTGCTGCTACAAGTATCGAACTGAAAATTTCCATTATTTTACAGAGTTTTTTTTTTTTGCACTGTTGATTAATAATACGGTTTTGTGTAAAACTTTCTTTTTCCTTCCCTGGGAAGATTTTTTTATGTGTTAGGGCTCGATTGGCACCTACCAACATGCATCAAGGCAGAAGGTGTTACAGGCTGACAGAGCTGTCCCTCATATCTGGGTTTGGCTCAAACCGGGGGTTGAATTTTGAGTAGGACTTTTACGGCATTCGGTATACGTCAGAGAGAAATCAGCCTGCTTCGCTTCTTCATCTTGTTTAAAATAAAAGGCAGGACAGAATAATGATGTGTAATCCTGTAGTCATGCCCTTGGCTCTCACAGAATGCATATTTTACACAGGAAAGTTCAAGGCCTCATGTGACTTCATCATATGTGATACACATTTTTTCTTGGCAGCTGATTTAAATAGCTTTTAGTTTTTCAGTATTTTTGTAGAATGGAGATTTTATGAAATCAACAGGTTAATAATCAAATGGTATATTTTTTCCATGAATTACATTTCATTACTGCTATATTTAAACTGTAGGCAGTATTCTGGATATATAGCTGCCCCGCCATTTTTTCATGCCTTTTTTCTGTCTTGTTTCACTAACAGCCTGTGATCTCATTGTAGAACTTTCCTCAAAGGTTTTACATTGGTTTGTCCTTCCTGGGTGTTTTCACCTACCTTATAATCTATCCCCTAAGCAAAAGTTCTAGCCGCCACGAGGACTTAAGCTGGGCCTTGTCACATTCAAGCTATCTTTACCCCGTGACTTACTTTAGTAAGGATAATCATTGTGGGGATATCTGCAGGCAGCTGTTACACTGCACTACATGGCCACCCTGTAATCCCATATATTTATTTACATGTTTTTTTTCTTTTCAAATATAAGTAATGGCGACCAAGAGAGTTTAAATAAGATAAGGACCGACCGTATGGGATACCCAACAAAGCTGGGATTTGTTTGAGGTGTCACGTTACAAAAGAACCACTTCAGCTTGACATGCTGTTCTCTGTGTCTCCGAACTATAATTCCACTCCGAACATTTATAACAAAAACGTGAGACTCCCTTTAACATTCCCTCCAGACCTTCCTCTCCTCACTGAAGTCTGAGTGTCTACTTCCTCTTGGTAATGGTTCACTGTGTTGCAATTTGTTTTTTTTTGTTTTTTGCTGTATTTGTTTTTAGTTCCTTGGGCTAAATTTAGCTTGCAATCCCTCAAAAAGGAACATTAAGTAATTTGGTACCTTATGCTTTACCCAAAGTGCAGCAATTGTAGTAGGAAAAAATATAGTGCAGAAGAATGGAATCGAAGAAAGAAGATGTAGAAACACTAAGGAGGTTTTCTTATGTTGATCAGTTATATTCTTTATTGTTCCTGCATTCAGGTCAGGAAGATGTAGCAGAGCCTGGAAGCTGACACTTGTAGTAATATGTTTCGACTATTCTGTGTAACCAGAATCTGCCTGTAGTTTTATACAGGGCTTGTTAATATACTGTGGTGTATGTGCTGTGCACATTGAAGTTAATAAAACATATTTTGAAAGTGTATTTGCAAGATTTATTTTGACTAATATTTGTGAATATTAGAAACCTTATGGCAGATGAAATTTAAATATGTATGTATGCACACACACACACACACACACACACACACACACACACACACACACACGCACCCACACGCACACACACACAGGTTTGTAATTATATCTTCTCCATTCGTTTCTATGGAGAAAACTCTAATCTTAACCCCTACCCAGCCCTAACCTTAACCATAAGTAACCAAACAATTTTTTTTGTTTTTTGATTGCATTCACAGATCTTTGTGGGGACCTGAAAAATGGTCCCCACAACATTAAAATAACAGGTTTTTATCACATTCTGGGGAACATTTGGTCCTCCACAATGTAATATAAAACTAATTCACAATTATAAACCATATCATCATAACACACAGGATGAGAAAGTGTATTCCTGAAACAATATAAATATGTAACTATACAAGGCGGGAAAGGAAAGAAAACTATTTCCTGCAGTAGATTAAAAATATCATGCATATTTTAACTTTTGCCTCAAGCTATGTGTACAACTGACTGGAGGTCAGTGTGGGACCTGCACCAATTCAGGCCTGTCATTGGTAGCGTGAGTACCAATAGCTACAGATCAAACGGTGTTTCATAACTGTTTAGCGTCATGCTGGCGTGGTTGTGGAGACCTTCCAATCCAGTGGTGAGCGTCACGCTCTTCAATCAAAGAAGAGACTCTAAGGGTAGGAGGATGGCAGAGCAAACACATTGTCAGATTTCCCTGACCTTAAACTATAGAATTTCTACTCTCTTGCTCAGAATAATGCATCACCAAAGCTACAGGTACTATCAACAAATATTACTATACCTCAAGGGACCGAAGAAAATAAAAGGTCTGATATCTGCGATTGCTAAAGATTAAGCGCAAAGCCTGACTAAGTTCCAATTGCTCCGAAGGAGAGCGCCTGCTGACATCTCCTTAGTAAATTGATTATGCAAATAAGGTCAAACAGACTAAATTGGTTTCTGAGGGCAACCTTAGGGAGCGTGAATGGAGGACAAAGTGCTGGCAAATAACAGAGTGTGATTTTACAGGAGGAAGCAGAGGGCGAGTCTATTTCAGGGGAGTGCTGTTTTAGCAGCAAGCCACCCTAAGCTCTCTCCAAGGCTCTTAATTCAACTTCCTGCACACACTGAGTCTCATCAGAATGGTCAAGAAGCAACAACAACTCTCTCTCCTTTTTGTTAAATGCCCCTTGAAGTCTGCCGTCTCAATATATCTCAAAATAAACCTGTTTTGGGACAATCCAGCTTTTGTGTGGTAATGAAACTAATGTGAGACCAACAGGGGTTTTCAGGTCACCATAATAACGTCAGTTACGACGTCTTTTTGTTTCACTGTCTTTTTAACATTTTTTACTAGCAGACAGCTTCACAAAGAAACATCCTTGTTAAAAGAGAGGCAGGTGTGTCCATTCAGTACATAAATACACTCGTATTTTTGGCAACTTGCTCTAAATTTAGCTTTTACCATTGACTGAAAAATGACTGCATCCATTGCAACTTCGGCGGAGTTCTCAGCTTTTAGATGATTTTAAAAATAAAAGTAAAAAAGTTTTTCTTTTTTCATTTTTACTGGTCAGAATTGGATCACCTCAAGTTAGAACCAGAACGGTATCCCTCTTGTCCTCACTCAACCAGAAAAAAAACATTTAGATTAATAATTTATTAATAATAAAACATTCCATAGTTCTTGAAATCATAACAATAAAACCTGAAGAGTTCATAAAACCAAGAAATGCACATAAATTTCAAATAACTATGGCTGTTACAATAACTTAAGAATAAAAGAACACGCCTATTGTTTGATAGTAAAATAAACATTTATTCATCTCTCGAGGTCCATGGATTGGCCTAGATGCCTGTATGTTCCAAAACAGGCCTTTCAAGTCCTGAAAGACTTCACAAGGCACCAGACAATCAAGGAAACGAACGACCAGTCATGGCATCACAGAAAGTGTATTGGTAGTAATCGGCTGCGGCTCGATGCTGACCTGGGCAAACAAGCAGCCCAGGAGGGGAGGACGCTAAATCTCTCGCATAATTTGTTTCCCTGTCCTTCGCCATGCGGAAACAGGCATGCTGGCTTGGGGTGATGGGTGATGGAGGGAGGGGGCGACGGCTCGCACGTGACCTGATCCGCATCTCACACTATATGCTAGTCACCCCCCCTTCATGAATGTGGATGTGAATGAAGCAGCTTTACAAGAGGAGCTTCTCCAAGCCGCCAGACTGGTGTTAAACGGAGGCGGTCTCTGAGGACCTCGTTTAACCTGGGTCACACACCTATGAGGGACACATGACTCGTTCTTCATCAAAACAAAAAAAATTCTCTTTACTCAGGTGTTACTTTCCTCCCTATATCCCTCTTTCATGCCTTGGGGTCTGAAAGGCGCTATATAAAAAATTTAACAAACTGAACATCTTTTGAGCACTATTTTTCAGTTTAAGCCTATAACACACGACATGAAGTTTCCAAAATTCTCCCAAAATTTGTTAATAAAAAAAAAATCATAACAAACATGTATCTGTTGGATAACGAGTCCTGCATTACAGCCCCAACTGGAAGTTATACTTTGACTGACCTACTCCATTCTAAAATACTAAATTCTAATTCCAGCCATTTAAATAAAGGCATATTTGAAACATTAGTACCCCTATTAAGATATTAAAGGAATTAAGCCCCCAGTGGCTCTTACAAAACACAGGATTCGTGAAGATAAATTTTAAATAAATAAGACAGGTGAGACCATTATGGGGTCTCAGCATCCTGTGGGCATCACAGCCAAAGTTAAGCTTAAAGCTGCTGCCTATTTAGCCAGTAAATAAATAAAGCCAGAGCCTGAGAACACTGATGGCTGAGACAGACGCTGCCAGCGGGTATGGACAGACCGCAAGCTGCCACAGGTAGGCTGGTGAGAGGGGGGCTGAATGACCCCGGCCTGCAGAGGGCAGTGATGTGCACTGACGGTATGCGGATAAAACTCTTGTTGGTCGTTAAAGCTTCTCATGAATGAAGAATATATCAATGTTGAACAGCATTACCAAAAAAAAAAAAAAGCTTATCATACAAGCCGTTTCCTTAAGAGTATGTCAAGCATATGTAAAATAACAGGATTATAAGGCTGTGTATACAAAAAAATGTTAAAGACTACACTTGAGGTATTCTGGATGGGTCATAAAAGAACAAAGAAATGGGAACTGCAGGGTTCATGTTAAAGGCGGGAGTTACAAACGAGCCCAGAGACCAGGCACCGAGCTGAACGGGAGGAGTCCAAGGAGGAGAGTCCGCCTTTCCTTTTGGACTCGGCACATTTTTAGTCCTAGGGCTGGTAAGTCGGCTCCCCTCCCTGTGTTTGAATACGCCCAGCGCTACGAAGGCCTCGCTTTGCATGCTGGGCGCCTCCCTCGGCCTTGGCCACCTTCAGTGGGAGGATCGTGTGACGCGGCCGAATCCCGCCCGTTTTGTCGGCTCTGCGGCCGCAGATAGCCCAGGGTGTGTGTACCGGGAGAGCCAGGTGCTCTGGGTCGTCCCCGCATGATCTGAGGCATCACACTCCGGGACAGATTATTTTGCTACACAGCACTTGCTTCTATTCAAAGCGACTGACCTGGTATACATTTCTAGACATTGGTTTTTCTTCTGAGGTACCGGCTTCTTGGAAGGTAGATAAGCAACCTTTCAGGCACAAGTCCAGTTACTTAACTACAGTACCATCTGCTGACATCCGAGAAAGTGGCTGAAATTAATATTTGGTTTCCATAGTGCAGTGGAAAGACGCAAGTATCATTTAGGGGGCAGTGTTTGGCTCACTGGGCGAGAGCGCGGTCATCAGATGGTTGCCGGTTCAAATCCCAAGGTCGGTTGAATGATTTCTCTGTTGGGCCCTTAACCCCCAATTGCTCAAGGGACAGGTTGACCCTGCCTTCTGCACTGTATGTTGCTAAATAGATAAGGTGTAAATATGCAGTATTCAGAATTTGTATTCAGATTGTAATTATTTATGAAACAACTAGGATTTCTGGTTGTCTTTTCAAAAATAATTAAGGCTTTGCCACAGACGACCACGAAGCATACATGTTGTTCAATAGTCATGGGCCTTTTGGAAAAGCGTTAATTGTTACCATGGCCCATTTGTTTAATCAACCCTGCAAATTTGTTGCCACCAGTTCTAAATAAAAAAAGAACAAAGAGCTAAAGCTAATTTATCCAGTACAGATCCATTCAAATTTCCCCACCTGGTCAGACCACAGGCAAAAATACTAAACAGGCACATCAGAGTTGCTGTGCACCTGCTCCTGCTGTGACTCATTATCTGTCACAGAAGACAGACATAACAGCCAGCTAAGCAAAGATGACTCTGGTGTCTGCTGGCACAGGGGACTGGCTTCCCCGCACATCCACCTATACGCTTCCGTAGCGAGCAGCTACTTACTTTTGTAGTTTGGGACTTTCCAGCACTGTGCTGACCAGATAAGAGCTACAGATAAGAAGCGGCTTTCACATCCCTAAGTACTCCAGTGACATACAAATTCACAGGTCTGGGCCAATACAAACCAGATGCATTGTAGCTGGTCCAAAGTGTCTGGATTTCATATGCTTACGTCAATCTTTCATCGGTCTTAGACAATGAGATTCCAGAAAAGTGGACTAATATTAGCAAGCAACGTAATTTTTGGACTATATACTTACCGATGGAGGTGGCACATTTTTGCCCTGATCCAAGATAGTGGAAGAACAGGTCAAAACTTGTGCCTGGGTGGGGGGTAGTTGAACCTATGTGAACGAGGGGTATATTTAGACTGTTTGTGGGTCCCCTGCTGCTTTGTAGATTCAACAGTAAGTGAGTCTTTCTAAGACTTCAGATGTTTGGTCATTAAAAAAAAATCACTTTAATAAGGATTACCCTCACCCTCTGAAAAGCTCCCTATTAGAACAGCGTTCCACAATGAGGACTGCCAAGGGTAGGACCAAAACCCTGTAAGTGAAGTGAAAGTGATTAGTTGTCATAGCTGACACACAACAACAAAATGTGACATCATGACATAGCAGGGGGCAGCTAATTCAGCGCCCGGGGAGCAGTACCTTGCTCAGGGTACCTCAGTGGTGCCTTGCTGGTCGGGGATTCGAACCCGCAATATTTCAATTACAAGTGCGCATCCCTAACCATCAAGCCACCACTGCCCATTTACAAGGGTGTTTCCCTAACCATTAGGACACTACTGGTACTGGTACCCAGGCAGCACCAGAGAGCAGGAAGGCCCTCCAGCACATCATCACATACTGCATCACAGCATGGTACCCAGGGAGCCCCTCCAGTGCATCATCATATACTGCATCACAGCAAGGTACGCAGGTAGCCAATATAAGAGCAGGAAGGTCCTCCAGTGCATCATCACATACTGCATCGCAGCATGGTACCCAGGTAGCACCTGAGAACAGGAATGTCCTCCAGTGCATCATCACATACTGCATCACAGCATGGTACCCAGGGAGCCCCTCTGAGAACAGGAAGGCCCTCAAGTGCATCATCACATACTGCATCACAGCATGGTACCCAGGGAGCCAATATAAGAACAGGAAGGCCCTCCAGTGCATCATCATATACTGCATCACAGCATGGTACCCAGGGAGCCCTTCTGAGAACAGGAAGGCCCTCTAGTGCATCATCACATACTGCATCACAGCATGGTACCCAGGGAGCCCCTCTGAGAACAGGAAGGCCCTCTAGTGCATCATCACATACTGCATCACAGCATGGTACCCAGGGAGCCCCTCTGAGAACAGGAAGGCCCTCCAGTGCATCATCCCATACTGCATCACAGCATGGTACCCAGGCAGCACCTGAGAACAGGAAGTCCCTCCAGTGCATCATTAAAACAGCCCAGAGGATCACTGCATCACAGCTTCCTACCCTGGAGGAACTTTTTAGAACCACTGCAGCCAGAAACATCTGCAGTGATCCAACCCACCCCGGACACAAGCTTGTCACACTTCTACCATCTGCCAAGTGTTACAGAGCCCTGTAACCTCACACGGCAAACTCACAGGGCCTTCTCCCCCCCTCTCACAACAGCACCACACTGAACTGCGCTGAGATCGGGGATATATCCACACCAAACACCTCAGGCACTACACACACAGAATATGCACTCTAACTGTTCTGGCTCCTAGCCATCATAGTCGCCCACGTTGACTGTACGACGATGCTGCTATCACATTCATCTCAGTACCACAATTGTGTTCTATGTCATCCATAATACTGTGCAATACTGTTGATCATGTTCATTATCTTGCAGTAATACTACAACTGTCAAGCACTGCCTGTCTCAGGTGCAATAATTTAACTCGTGCAATAATACATTTGCAGTATTCCTCTTATACTTTTATACTGTGTGCTTGTACATTGTTGTATGCTGTTTTTTCTTAAATTTTTCTTTCAGCTTGTATAGTTGTTATTCAGGCTTCTACAGGATGATCCAAACATCTCATCGTACTTGTACGGTGACAAAAAAGATCTCTTGCATCTTGTATAAAATTAAAAAATAGCTGACCTTGATTGTCTTTTTATATTGATATGACAGTGTGTATTCAGAACCTATCAGTAATTATCTAAAATATGCTTTATTTAGCGATTGATGAGAACCCGGAAAAAAGACTAAAAAACAGGTAAAAAAAACATTAAATTACCAGACCAAGTTTATGAGTAGGTCGGGAGATGGCCATTTTCAATTAATTTCACAAATAAATTTGAGAAAAAAGATGGAGATTCTCACAAAAAAATTAAAATGTAGAGATTTTTTAGGGCTGAAGCCGGTCACTTTTTGGCTTCTCAAACAAAGGGTTTTACAAGATAAGATTAACTTTATTGATCCCGGGGGAAGTTCTTTTACATACAGTAGCAAATTAGGTAAAATGCAAACAAATATTTAGTGTGAAACAAGACAAAGTATAACACAGTAGGCATAGTGCAGAATAGTAAACAAAGTGAAAATAGGTTCAAAAAGTACACATTATGAAATAAATTTTTAAAAACTTGAAAAAGTACACATTGTACAACAATTCTGAAAAAGAATATCAGGTAAATAATAATGTAAATAAAACAATCGCATGTACGCATTCATGCTAAGACATTGCTAACTGCATAGCCTGCTGTAGCCAGGCCTTCCCCACTTGAGCGCTCTGAGGGACTGGGAAGGATGCACTGAAGTGGCTTCCTACTGGGAACTGGGATAGTGATTGTTGCTGCAGGTAAGGAAACTCTGCGATTAGTTCACGCCCAGCACCACACAGCTGGAGGTGAAGCGCGGCATGCCTCGCGCACCAGGCTGTCTCTGCTCGGAGCAGTGCTGAGGCTTCATGGGTTCACCAATGGTCTCAGCACGCACATTCCTATCATTCCCCGATATGTGCTTTACATACAGGTGTTCAGGGGGGTGCATGTCGCCCCCATGTCCATCACTCGCCAGACCACACTGACAAGTGCAGATGGTCCTTGACATTTCTCTGGCTACTCATATTACATGGGGAGCCTGTTGGAAGACTTGTCAAGGACATTTGGAGAAATGTTCAGGAGACAGAAGCCTTTTTGTTTATTTGGAAGTCAACACATATCTAGTACCTCAATAAAGGAAACTCATTTCTCAACTAGCTCTAGTACCTCTATAAAGGAAATATTACTTCTGCAGCAGGGTAACAATTTTAATTAAACCCTGTTCTTGTTAGATTTCTGAAACAGGAACAATATAAAGCTTCCCCAAAAAATCATGATGGTTTTGGCCAGTTTGCGAAATACCTGTCAATATTCGGGGGGGGTTCCCATCTCCCTATTGTTGCACATTACCGATCTTGAGACCCCCTTAAAATTTTGCTTTTGAGGCTTTTGTGGGTTCTCATGGGTTAATTGGGGGTGTCAGACCCCCCCGGACCGCCCTGTACCTCACACACTGGTTTTGGCTAATCAGACACCAGTACCAGTGGCCAGTAGTAATGGATAAGGCATTGGCCGGCTAAGAGAGGGGTTGTGGGTTCAAGTCCCATCTGGGGTGGAAGCTTTTCAGGGCCAATGTGTGGGTTAGGGTGCTATGCTTAAGATCAGAAAAATTGCCAGTCCAAATCCCAGACCTAGCAGAGCGATTTCACTCTTGGGCCCCTGAGCAAGGCTCTAGATGTGCTATTGCTCCAGGGACTGTCTGACCCTGCTTTCTCAATTGTACATAGCTTTGGATAAAAGCTCCTGATAAATAAAATGTAGCGTGACACCAGAGGTACCTTCAAAGGCCTGGCCGTCACTCATGGCCCTTCACAGGATGTGTGGTGTGCAGGCTGCTGAAACGGCTTCATGCTCCGACACGCCACAGTTGGGTGAGTGTCAGCTACATTTAAAAAAATGCCTACATGCTAACAGCTACTTACAGCTCCACCTGATAACTTCACAACCCGTATTTGTGAGCACTCAGAGGTATCAAACTGAAGACTGGGGAGGGCGGGAGCCTGAACTCACTTCAGTCCAGATCTCAGAAGAAATTGAAGAAATGGGATTTCCAACAATAACACCTTACAGCAGATGTGACTGTACTCTAAATTGTTTTAGGTTATATCTTGTTGTACCCATCAGTAAAAATAACTATGTGAACATTTATACCCATCTGGAATGACACAAAGTAAAAATAAAACTCGAAAGCAAGTTAAACACTAATTGCAACAGTGAAATCTAACAGGTTTATAAGGACTATGTAGAGCTCAACGTAATGGAAATACGTATAATTTTAAAGATGTGAACCACAAGCTGAATCAGACTGACATCCCCACCATAATACATTTACACCCAGGATTACGCACTTCAGCCTGCAATTACACAGGCTGTTCAAAAATGTGTCTTGGATGCAACAGAACTGCACATATTCTGTAAAAGTACATAATTCCACAGTTATAGTTTCACAGTAATTTGCATGCTTAATTGCTCATTTCAACTTTCAAATACAAATTAACGAAGAGAAATAGACAGACTAGCATATTTTTTACCATACCAAACATTACATACTTATTTATTTCTCTGTCCCACTTGCCAGGTGGCTGAAAGGCGGCTGAATATTATATCCAAAGTATTTTTTAAAGCACAGTTCAATTATCGGAGAGATTAACTTCCCATTCACACAGAGAGGCACGATCCTGTGTGGTGAGCGGCGTGTCAGCGCATGTTTTTGTCTTTTTTTTATTGATGCATCAATTAAAAAAATACACACATTCATTTTAAAATGTCATTTCAACACACCTCATATACTGGTGTGTTATATGAAATGAGGCCCTTCAAAGAGGGGAAACCTTGCTGATAAGAAGCGGTGGTTCTCTCTAGGTTTACTGCTGTGCGCATCCTGCGAGAAGATACGAGATTACCCCTATGCTGGTCCTGAGAATGCTTCTTTATAAGGTTTCCAACTGCTAAAGAACACTGTATCTACCCCTATGGCGTAAAAGACTGGAACTGACAAGGCCCGTGTCATCCGTTACCTTCAAACACAGTGCTCACCGAAAAGGTTCAAAACAGCCCCGGTCTCTACAGGTGATCTGAGCTTTCGTCGTCATCTGGCAGATGGTGTCTTTCAAACAGGCTGTAATAGAGACAGATTTCCCTTTAAAAGAAAAGATACAAGTGTCTATATACTTAAAGGCATTTTTCAACTTTTTGTTTTGATTTTTTTTTGCCATCAAACAGGGCTAAGTCTCTGTGCCTCTGATTAGAAGGTTGTCAGTTTGAGCCTGGCCTCGGTAGAAAATTCACATCTGAGGACCCTTAAGCAAGGCCCTTAACCCCCAGCTCCATGGACAACACTGCCGATGGCTGCTCTTCACCGCCAAGCTTACTCTCACCTACAATCAATAAATGGACAAAAGTATTGGGACACCAGGGCATAACACCTACAGGAATTTTAATGATATCCCATTATAAATCCATAGGCATCAATATGAAGTTGGTCCCGCCCCTTTGCAGCTATAACAGCTGCTACTCTTCTGGTAAGGTTTTCCACAACATTTTGAGGGTGTCTGTGGGAATTTTTGCCCATTCATCCAGAAGAGCATCTGTGAGGTCAGGCACTGATGTTGGACGTGAAGGCCTGGCTCGCAATCTCCATTCTAGTTCATCCCAAAGGTGCTTCATGGGGTTGAGGTCAGGGCTCTGTGCAGGCCAGTCAAGTTCTTCCACACCAACCATGTCTTCATGGATCTTGCTTTGTGCACTGAGGCAGTCATGCTGGGACAGAAAAGGGCCTTCCCCAAACTGTTTCCACAAAATTGGAACCAGAGAATTGTCCAAAATGTCTTAATATGCAGAGGAAAAAGGTTTTGTCTGAATATGTAGCAAATCAAGGAAATCTGTAAAATACTGGGATAAGTTCAATAATAATTAGTAAAAGGTGACAGTGGTCCTCGAAGTCGCATTCATAGTTTACAGCATTGGTGTATTGAAAAGCCGGTGTACGTCTATTAAACTACAACCCGCTTCATTTTCAGATTTAGTGCGTCACCTAGCGGGACCAAAGAAAAATGCGTACTGAGAATTTAAAAGCCCATTATGAAACGGCTTTTGTAATGCCGTGTTGAATGGATGGATGTTTAAGTCTTCTGGTTTTTGATAAAAATGTTTACATATTGTATGAATCATTACAAAACAATTATTAAAGTCATTTTCTAAAAGTCAACACACACAATGCCAAATGAATAGCCTATTTATCCTTATATTGGGCCTATTTACTTGCGGATTACTTAAGCTACTGCGTAAAGAAAACGCGTGGAAAACGTCGTAATTATTACCGCCTGGGTTGTTTAACACAAATGTGATCAATTGCGCTGTTACTCTTCAAAACATTAGGAACTTAAAATCCGTTTAATCGCAATAGTAATTGTAGGACAGAGGCCCGTAAATATTTTTTCTTAATGAATGACGGGCAAATCTAGTCAGCGGATAACTGGAAAACACACAGTACAAATCGTAAACTTGTTTGTTCAGCTGCAGTTAAACATGCTCACTATAAGAGCTTGGCTTTGGGTATTGATAATGGGTCTTTTTTTCTTTTTTTTTTGGTGCAGAACTGAATGGACCACGTACCGTGCACAATCCTGTCTTACGTTTCAACCTTGCGATTCACTTCCCAGAACTGCTCTGGGCAAGAAGGAAAAAAAGTTATTGATTGGACTGACAGCAGCTATATTTAAAGCGCAGGTGATCTGACGCATTCCTCATCTGCGAGTTAAGGAGAGGAAGGGGGCGAATTTTCTATGTTTAACGCGGTCTTTCGGCATGACGTTCGGGGTTTATATCCTTGCTAACATAGTAAATGTTCTATTTGCTGCTGGAGCTTGGTGTTTCCCGCTACTCGACTCGGGACCTCAGTATGACAATGGCTGGGGGCAGCCTATCCGTCTTAGGCATTTGTACGCTGCGAGGCGTGGACTGCATTTGCAAATAAACCCCGATGGCAAAGTGGATGGGTCTGTTCTCCAGAGCGCTAATAGTGAGTACATTTAACTGAAGCCGGGGGGACGGAAGAGGCTGACCCAAGCTAAGGCGACCCATTACTCTAGTGATGGAGACCCTGGCCAAAAATAAATTTAACGGACGACAAAGCATTTTGTTATGCATTAAAGTTATTTACTGCGATTAAAAAACGGGCCACACTTAATTGTATATTCATGTTAAACTATAATGAAGCATATTTTTATTCACTTTTTTTTAGGTTTAATGGAAGTTGTACCAGTTGATACAGGATTTGTTGTTATCAAAGGTGTAGCGACTTCCCACTACCTTTGCATGGAGCGAACTGGAAAATTGTATGGATCGGTAAGTTAGAAAAAGATTGAACAATATTAACTCATCTTTGTGGAATTGCACCTGTTTGAATTTTAAAGTTATAGGACTTAATTCGTTCTTAACAGAACCACACAAACGGAAAAGATGATTGGACGAATCCTTTATTTATCCTGAACTAGGTACACCTGAGACATATAAACCTGTCTTTAAGAGACAGGTTTATAACACAATTATGAGTGCAGATGGTCAGTAAAGGAGAGAAGCCAGGAGTTTTGATAAGTTTACTTCCATATGATGTTCTGCCAGATCTGCCACTGGTCAGAAGTCCGTTCATCCTCAGCCCGAGCCAAGACTAACAGTACTCATGTGAGATCCAAATTTACTTTTAATGGCTGGGGGAAGTGTACGCAGAAATGTCAACAAACAGACACCTGTGTCAACTATTTGCAGACTGATACCTAATGCTTAGGGGCCGGGATTATTTAGCATTAAGCACTTATGCACTGTGCACCTTTTCAAATATAACACGATCAAGATAAAAAAAAAAAAAGGGAATTATCTTAATTTTATTTATTCACTAATGATTTTTTTGGGTGGGGCGGGGGCATGCTGTTTAAATTAATGAGCTATCCTGAAGAATTACATTCTGTTAAATATCTTACCTATTTTTAGATGTTTTAAATAAAAAATCTACGGCAAACACAAAAGGTTCCGTCTGTATTTCCTACTGCCCTCCGTTAAATGCATACGTTTAACGTTAAATGTCTACATTGTTGAAAAAAGTAAATGCTTTGACCTCTGTATTTTTTCATCAGCTGAGCTGATCCTTGGGTAAATTATTCACATTATTATAGGGAGAAACACCCCAACACAGTAATTAGAACATTTCAGAGCAACCTTTGCCCCGCACTGAGGCATGTTTGCCCAGCTAGAATCTCAATGGATGGAAACAGTAGCAACAACCCTGGTGGCCTCTGGGGGGGGATTCTGTTCATTGTGCAAACAGTATTCGAAGAACTTTACGCAGAGTCTGTACGCTTCAAAGACGCCTGTGCTTCAGCTCTTCATGTCAGCGAAGTTCCCCACACTTGTTTTTCATGATATCTTAGTCTTTCTCTCTTTCTGTCATCCTTGGTAGTCTACCTACGTAAAAGACAGCTGCTCCTTTGAGGAGCATGTTCTTTCCAATGGATACAACATCTACGTCTCAGACAAACACGGCATGGTAGTGACCCTGTGCAGCAGCATGCAGAGGCGCCAGGACCAGGAACGAGGCCCGTCCTCTCTGTCTCACTTCTTGCCAATGGCGAGCACTCTTTCACTGGAGCCAGTGAACATTCAGCAGGCAGAAGCTGAAGAATCTGTCAACACAGAGCAGGATCCACTGGACAGCATGGACCCATTTGGAAAACCGTCCTGGGTGTTCATGCATAGTCCCAGCTTTCAGTGACCACCATTACGTTTGTCGATGTTTGTCATCCCTCTTGAGCTTGCAGAAAGTCAGGCAGAGCAAGGAATTGTAGAATGGATCTGGAATTGCAATATGGTAAAAAAGGAGATAAAGACCTGAACTACCCTGAAGAATGCCATGCTCAAATCCCATAATGGGCCACTCCAGTTCAGGAAGAGTACTAGCATTTAGAAATGGGGGCATTTTGAAAGGTTTAATTTTTTTGTTTGAAAGAATTTTGTTTTGATTATTATAAGAAAATTTTCATCATAAATGCAGAGATGTATTTTAACATTGATTTTTTTTTTTCTCTTCCAGGGAATTCTTTTTTTTTTGTATTTAAAATTGTACATAATACATATGTATCACTTTTTTGTATAGATATGTAAATATAAATGCATTAAAGTTTTTTTTGTAAAAAAAAAACATTTTGCTATTTAAATACGGTAATTACTTATTTCGTTTTTATAAACATTGACACATTTTAAAACTTGCCTTCTATTCTTAGCAAGATTTTTATAGTAATGTGAAATTAAATGAAAATATACCTTTAAAGGATAATGGCTATTGCACGTGACGTTAGGCGTCACATTATCAATATAACCATGTCTTATCGCAGAATGCATTTCAGAAAATATTCATCTTTAAGATACACTCGTAATTTATTACCATTCTATGTACCGAGTTAAACCAAATCCCAGACACTTATTTAAATTATGGATTATACATGTCTATGCAATTTGTCGATCAGTAATTATTCCATAGTAAAGAGTTCATCAGTCTTTGGGGAACCATGCAATGCACAGCCCATCTAATACTTCCATCTTGTGGCCAAAAGGAAGAACTGTAAGGTCGCCACACGCGTGAGGTCCCTCTGCTGGTAGTATTTATAACTACAACTAATGTATCACAGACACTCAATGCAAGACAAAGGAAACGATTCAAACAGTTAATAAACAGTGATAAAAGTTACTTTTTTATACAACTTTGCACGAACTGAACTAAAACGTTAGATCAGAACTCGCATGTGTGTATGAATACATAATCTATTTTTATTTAATTTTTATTTCAGTCCTTAGCAAAAAATAATTATAATTTACAGTTTCATTATATTAATCATGAGTGGCACAGAGACTCAGGGAGCTGCCTGCCGCCTCACACGAAGGCTGCAGGGTCTGACTCCCAGCCCTGCTCTCAGTCTCTGGGTCTTACAGGTTCCCTCAGGGTACTTCAATGTTCTGTCTGTCTGTCTGTCTATCTATCTATTAATCTTATCTATCTAACTGGGGTATCAGAATAAAAGTAGGCAATCTGTCTCTCTCTCTGCCACACTAGACCCATATTCCACATATTCCACACACACACATATATAAAATGTGCTATTTTTCATATATTTTCATTGCCATGGGACACTAGTGAACTTTGGGCGCTGGTTTTATGCTTAATCTCAGACTCTACATGCTCTACACTCTTCTGAAAGTTATTTTTTTACCTATTAAAACCAATTGCTACGGAGTGATTCTCATCGCATTGAAGTCTAGCAGGACTCATGGTGGTTATTATAAACAGATCTTCTGGCCAAACCTACTGGCTCAGAAATCCCCAGAGAAGCCCTGCTTTTGTACCTTAACCTGAATTGTGTCATTAATATGGATAGAGGTGTACAAATGTCTAAAGCTGCACGCTATGCAAATCCCTTTTGATGTAAGCATCTGCTAAGACTCCTATGAATATGGTAATAATGTAGTCAAGCAGCCCACACTAAAGTCCTGTTTCATGCATTATCTTAGTCTTACCACAGTCCACTGTAATAATCCCAGCTGATGCAAGTCTTTGTCCCTGAAACAAGTCCCATAAAAGCATTTAATCTGCCGTCCACATTTCTGAACGTTCAACCAAAGGGGCCACACAAACGCACATTAGCTTTCATGGACTGGCAAAAGGAGTTTCCAATAGATGACAATAAGCCAGGCTTTCGGGCCCAGTGTGGTGCTCGGACCGGGAGGATGACAATGGAGGAGCGAGGAGGATGGAAGGGCCGCGGGACTCCGCATGGCCGCCTTTCAGCGCTCGGGACAGATCAGAATTCAACGGCACAAAGAGGGGCTGGGGGCTGACAGCTGGCCTATGCACCCTGCAGCAGGTGAGCACCGGCGGGCGGCACTTTCTGAGGCAGACAGACAAAACCGCATCGTTCCCAGAAGGCGCCCGCCGAGGCGGCCTGGTCTGGAATGCCGTCAATGCACCTTTTACCTACGCAACTTTAGACTTGAGTCTCAGGCTCGATCTAAACTGTGCGGAATTACGGAGTGTCATGGCATGATCGGGGGGGGGGGGGTGATGAGTGAGATGAGGTGGCGTGCTTAGAAGCAGTTCAGGGTCCTGAGCACATGAGGACGAGAAAAGTTAACAAACGAGAGCTTTGGGGCGCCACACGACCGGCGAGTTGTGACCCCCCTCGGCAGGGAACCGCTGCACTCACTGCTGGCGTTGTTCTGAAGTTTTGGCAGAGAATCATAACATTTATGAGCAGAGCTGTTCAAAACCTCTAAAAATCTGCTTCCCTCTTTCTATCACATGTTAAAACACAGCAGGATTTTTAATCTCCATGTGCACATTTACTGCATATGTCAACACAGTAATATTGTGCATATTGACAGTATATAGATTCACATGGCAAGAGTTTGGTCTTTTCTCTCCCTTTTTTCATCTCCTCTGCCCACACTGTATACTTTTTCCCCTCCCAAAGTCTCAAACTGTACCAAGAAGAGCAACGGCATCTCAAGGGTGCCACCCCTCTTGGTTTACTTTTATATGAGCTCAAGGGTCCCTAACAAAGGGAAAATGATCCAATGGCTGAAAAAACGCTGTGACTAATTCAAAACTCAGTCAGAACAGTAGGAGAGGGAGGACAGAGAGAGGGAGAGCAGCGACACAGCCGCATTTCTTTGGTTTCCTTCCAGCCGGCTAGTCAGGGGTTGGTAAATGCAGGAATTTCAGAGGCAGGTGGCGAATGGTGACATAAAAAAGAAGGGAGTGAAAAAAAAGAGAGAGAGACGCAACAAATGCCGCCACCGCATCCCAAACCGCGGCCCTTGAAAGTCCCCCGCTGAACGGGGAGCGTCTCGCTGCCCCCAGCCCTCCTGCCCCCCACCACCTCTGGAGCCATTCACCTGGCAATGATAAATGTGCAGTTTGCTTTTCAGTGCAAACAAACAAAAAAAAACCCGATGGCAGAAAACTCAACCTGATTAACCAGACACACGGGGGCAGGCAGGCAGCGAGGAGTGACCCCTCCAGAAAGAACCATTGAAGACAGATGAATACCAGCGCTATTGCTGGACCCACAATTTATCTTTTGCTGATGGCGCGCATGAAGACGGCGCTTAAAAAAAGACACGCTCGATGACAAAGGGGAGAGGGGTCCCTCAGCGAAGGCTGAGGAGCCTGTGAACTCCGAAAACGGCTCATCTCACAGTCTCCTACCTTCAGCAGGTTGGCGACCGACAGAGATTGTCCCTCAGAAACAACATCTGCAGAGGCGTGAACGCTAAAGCGCTAAAGTGCCAAACAGCACGATATGAAAGTCCCCATTGTCCATAGACGTTGGATTCTTTTCCGCTCACACGAGGGCCCATCTTTTGTCAATAGCTACATTTTTAGGTTGTTTTAAAGAACAAAGCCATCAAACGTGATTATTCATTTAGTAATGCACATTTCTTTCATTTAAAATAAACCCAAGTTAGGCTTTGTTGTCTTTGGCCCATGTGGGACAGAGACCTTTAACCTAGATTTTGCTCAACAGCACAGTTAAACTGAATTATCTATATTAAAAGCATTGCAAGTAAAAGCTTCTGTTCACCTTCCGCACTAAATAAACACGAAGCCTCAGTGTTACGAAGAGAGCTGGAGCCCAGGCCTCCGGGACATTAACTTAGGTGCTATGAAATGCAGACTCCCCCTTTTAAAACTTTCCCAGCATGACATCGTGAGCGAAACTAAGTCACCACTCCCTCAGCTAAACAAAAGTTCATCGTTAAAACTGAGAAATTTTATCCGTGATTTATTTTGAACCTGGTACACCCAAAACCACATAGCTTACAACAATGGGTAACAATTCCTTTCATCGGGAGTTTACACACTTGCGTTTAACTGGACGATTCTTACAAACAGGTGCTGCTACTAACTATTTCTTTCTCCAAATAAATGCAGACCTGAACTGAGAAGATCTTGACTAAGTAACTTACTAAATACACTTGATTGCTGCTTACTGTTGTGGTTTGGATGTGTAGCTTACTTAGTGTCTTGCACTAGTGTCTTGTCTGTCATTGCATTGCTGTTTGTCCTGTTGGGGGGGGGGGGGGGGGGGGGGGGGGGGGGGGGGGGGGGGGGGGGGGGGGGGGGGGGGGGGGGGGGGGGG
>JAODKC010000021.1:19676228-19695372 GCA_026777985.1 Mormyrops attenuatus | reverse complement strand
GTGTTGTCCCCCCCCCCCCCCCCCCCCCCCCCGCCTCAAGCACCTGTCCCTCCCCTGCAACTGTGGCATAAGAATTTCACTGTGATCCTACTACAAACTCATGACAATAGAAATTTTGATTCTTGAATACGCCCTTACAAAAACAATGACTGGTAACATAGTACAACAAACAAATATGATGAAAGCAAAAAATCATTCACAGGCATGTTTCATCATGTGAGGTCTGCCTGCTATGCAGCAGTAGTTATAGATAAGCAATCCCAGTCCGAGGAAGCCCATGTTGACCCAGCCACTGACAACAGAATGGTCAATGGGATTCATGCCAGTTTCTGTCATCGTCCAGCACAGCAGGAAAAAAAAGGTTTTTTTTCCTATTGCAAAAAGTCTGAGTCAGATCTTTTACAATAACACTGTCTACTGCCTACTGTGCCCACGGTGCATACACTCGAAAGACAAAATTTGGGCAATTCTGTCACATCTGTTTTTTCCTTTTGGGTTGTAGCCAAATCCACTTTATAATTCTACATGACAAGTTAGTCATTTGAGATAATTCTCCTAGAAAACCAAAACAAAAACGACAGAAAACTATGCAGCTGAACTAAATACAGAAATAGGATATGGACACACTATTTAAATATATATGGGGGCTCTATTTCTCGTGTCCCCTTCTGTTGATATGACATCTCTGCCCACCCATCCCCAAAAAAAGACAGAAGATTACATATGGTGGATTTTATTATTTTTTTTTTAATTCTAGAGTAGGGTGTTGCTTGAAACAAGACTATGTCATGGTCTGTGGGTAAAGATTGTGCATTTCAGACCAACTGTAACAAAGAATGGACAAGACATAACAGATATATAAGTCAGCTCCATGTTTTTTGGGCCCTCAGTCAGCATTTGGCCATAATAAAGATTGTTTCAGAACACGGGTAACTCTAATGAAGAACGACACGTTAGCAACAAGCAGAATCTGACATGCAGACAACAACTCACAGATTTCTCATCCGGACCAATCAGGTCACCTTAAATGCTTATGCTAATCTGCATGCCCCACTGATTACTGGGTGATATTTTCATATTTTCATACTTTTTTTCATGAACAAAGGGGCTTCGACAAAGATTGTTATTTTTTCAGTTTTTTTTTTCCTTTTTTTGAGGTAACAAACATTGCTGTGCTGGACATAAAATAAAATATTCTGTCCTCCTGGGTCCTGGGTTTGCTAGTAGCCTACCTAGCAGCCCAAAGCTGCAGAAAAAAATGTTCTACCCGCCTACCCTTTATGCTCTTGGGGATGAATGTATAGCAGCATCAAGTCTATGGCTAAATGAGCTCATATTGGAGAGGGGAGTATTTGCTTTTGAGAGATGGTGGTGTTTTTTTTTTTAATAATTCCTCTCTTGACACAGAAAGGCCTGAGACAAACAAGAAAACTGATAGATAGGAGCTACAAGAAAGAACAAAGCTAAAATCCCAGTATAGGTATGAGGAAAAAAAAGGCTGTATTTTAAACATATCTACTTCAAATTTATTGTGCAGTAAATACATTTGATTAAAAAATGGCAGGTCTCCGGTCATTTTGCAGTGAAGACAAGATGATACCAGACACACTTTGAATCAGAGCTATGTTAAATTACTATCAGTAAATATACTATGGCTTTTAAAGTAGACATGCCATTTTAAAAATTCTATCATATTGGCTTTAAATTTGTACAAAAGCTTCATAAATATATAAAATGTGGCCACCAATGGCCAAATTGGGGTGATACAGTCTCTTTTAATGAAACAGCTTAAAACTCAAAGAGTTATATTATCAGATTTGTTATGGCACCAGTTTTAATCAATGATCTCTACTCGCTCCCTGCAGGACCCATTCGGAAAATGATAAATGCATATGGATTTGCAGTTTAAAAACAGAACTATTAGGCACTGAACAGACAAATAAAATAAAATAGAATTAAAAACAAAAAAAATGAAAAAACCCGGACTAAATTAACAACAGATCTCGTCTTTAGCATGAGGTATTGTGAAAAAAACAGGAACCGCTGTCTATCTCTTTTTTTTTCTTTTTTTTTTGGAATAGCGCAGAAATCACATTAAGTAAAAACTGATCACATAAAAACAAACTACAAAAATGACAACGATGTCAATATCATAATTTTCTATGAGAAAATTAAAACCTATTACATGGCAGTATATTGACATAATAAAACATGGTCACAAAAATAGCAGCAAAACATTTAGATAAGAAAAAAAGCATCGTTTCTTTTTTGTCGGTTTTTTTCTCATGTTAAAGTCATCTTATGTCGCTGGGAATTTCTCCATAGCAGCTCAATAAGGAGTGTACACTCCGATTCTCATCGTTTTCCTACAATCAACACTTTGATTCGACAGTTACTCACTTACATCATGCCATCACCTTTTCCTCCCTCGGCTACTTCAATTAATCCTCCTTGCAGTGTTATCCTCCACAACCCTCTAGAAATATGCAACAATACATCTTCGAGTTTGTGCAAAATCTTCTGACAGCCACTACCAGTTCATGTTTGAAGGTGGGTTACCGATAGAGCATTTTTACTATAATCACAATTATTGACATTGTTTAAATTTTGTTTTGCGTCAGAAAAACCAGTTATATACACAAATATGCTTCCTGTTCACTTTCAGTGTACTGTAAGTAGGACCTACTGATCTGGAATTAGCAATTCTGGGATTTAATGAATTCACTCCCTGCTCTGTTAGCAATCATGCTCTTAGAAAAGTTTAAATAATCACTAAGAAAGACCAATCGTTCTTTCGTAATCGATACTGGCCACTAAAATGAAAATATAAATAATTCTTAATGCTGAACTATAAACTATGCTATTAGTGTTTCGTAATGCTTCGGATGCAATTCAAGAAATGGGAAATGCGATGCTGACCAGAATCGCCAACAACAAGCATCGTATACACCCTACTGATGAAGATGGCTCGTTCCGTCTGGAAAAAAAAACCTTTCCTTATCTTTGCAAAAAACACAATGACAAAAAAATTATTCCAGCTCTGAAACCTGGCACTCACATTTGCTAAGGCATGCATCTTCACCGCGTCCTTTCGTAATGAATAACACCATAGTTATAAGGACCTGATCTTAATATTGTGGAAACAATCGCAAAAATCAGAAACCATTCCATTCGTCTGAAAATTTTCCACGCAATTTTCAAAAGAGTTAGTAATATGCAACTGACTGAAAGTGCTTTTAAATGGAATGGTTTTAGAAACTAAGACAGAATAATCATATGTTTAAAAGACTGTGGAGTAAACAAGGGCTTTTTACGGATTTAAGGTGTATATCAGCTTATTGATTGCTAGCTACGGTAGTCTTTATGACATAATGTCTATGCCAACAAAACTATTCTTTAGCTTCTTTCATACATGCACTTGCTATACTTAAAATGAGCAGTTAACTGGTGTTATGTTGGCTGTATAACTTGTTATACCTTACAAGCTGGAAGTTTCTGCAATCCACAGACTTTAAAGGAATAATAGTACAATGTAATGTATGCTAAACAAAAGTACAATACATGGTTACATCGACCATTGCAAAAAGAGAAGATGGCAAATGCTTTAGGACTCAAAATTCAAAAAGCCTAGACAATATATTAAAGTGACTAAACACAAAAGCTAGCAGACACATTAGCATTGAGTGTAGAACAGCTGAAGCTGTAACATTGTACTAATCAAGGACAAACAATGAATCTTCTCTTTTATAAATGGTTTTCTGCCATTGAAACAAAAATTATATTATACACAGTCTGGGTACAAAACCAGATTCATTATTTCACTTTTCCTTGCTTTTTTTTGTTTTTGTTTTATTTTTAGGCACAAACTGTCTGTAGTTTAAAGCACTACTTGATTATTTACTTGGATTGAAATGTCTGTTTTTGTGGCATATATTTGTAAGTGGCATGTATAGGTCTTTTTCTCTCTTTTTCCTTAGTTGTTTTGAATTTTTTTTCTTTTTCGTGATGGTTTTTTTTTGCCAAACAAAGAGGGAGCAAAGGTGATAGGCATGTGCTGGGCCGTTTAATCCCTTCTTGGATGCCCAGACGTCCTGGAGAAATATGGGCACATCGCATCCATGAGTTGCCGGCGCTGGTGGGAGAGCAGAGGAGAGGGAGCGCAAGTTGAGGGCTGATAGCTGGGCGCATCTCCCTCGTTAAGCCTCTCGGTGATGCTCCCGGAGATGGCCGAGCCCCAACCAGGCTTTCCACTCAGATGTTCACGTCCCGCACGTCTGTGGGAGTGCACGAGAGGTCCGCCTCATCTCCAGCGGTCTTAGTGTCCGTGGAGGTGCCGTGGCTCTGCTGCTGGGCCTGCCGCAGGCTGGACTCCAGCAGGGACTCGATCTGTTCCTGACACGCCCTCAGGCAGTCCTGTGAAGAACATTCACATTTCAGCTTCTCTCAATCCACTATGCACAGTATCGAACATAAATAAAATCATTTTGATTACAATAAATGCTGCTTTCACAGTGCAATCAGAAGAACCCCTAACATATTCCACTGTGAACGATTCCCTACAAAAGAAAACTACACAATAACAATATATTTTAATTACCAAACAACTGTAACAGGGGTGCTACTCTGTCATACCCGAGTCACAGATATAAGATCGGGTGAGGCTATGTTATCATCAGTACTGAAGATGCAAATTAACCACTGGTGCAGTGCAGATTTCCTGCTGCATCTTCCCAAAGGGAACATTCTGGAAGTGTGGCCCCATGGCCCACACCACGTGCGGCCAGGCACGCTGGCAGGAAGGCCATGACACGCGCCGCAGAGCGCACACGGTCACAGCCATAGGATTAATGTCACGGGGCGCCCCATGCCAAGGCGCTGTTGTGTCCCTTTCTGCTGGCGACATCTGTCTAACCTCCATCCCAGCAGCCACCGGCCCATGAGAAACGTCTCTGAGGCGTTAGCATTTGCATGAGTGGCACTGAATGGGTCTGGCATAAGAAAGAAGCTGAGACATCCAACAATCCCTCAGACTAGTGATAAAGAATTAAATATCCAACATGCAGTAGCGGCTTCTGCTCTTTTGTGGATCTTTCTACAGTAGTTGCTGCAAAATCTAGTGAAACTGTGAATAGCAAAATATCATGCCATGTCTGCCTACACAACCTGCAGGGCCCCTTAAGGCTGAAATACGCTGAAATTACTGGCCAACGACGAGAGCAAGCAATACGTTCAAATTATCTGCCTTGCACTTATCCACTCCTCTGCAAAACTCACCGTATTTATGATATATTTTTACATCACACTATATGTTTACATATTCATCGCCATAACTGAACACTTATTTGAATTATTTATTTACTGCGTAATTGCATCCTGCTTTTACCACATGAATTTGTATATGTGTTTTGTGTTCAGGGATATGCAGAGTAAGAATTTCTTTGTATAGTGTGACTGACTGTTTACTGTGAAAATGACAAAAAAAAATCGCCGTTCAGTCCTCACCTACATCAGGTCTGTTTATGTGTCAAGTCTGCACTGCGTTTTCTCAATGTTTTGATAGTGAGCAGCACCCAGTGCTTTAAATATTTGGCCCATCCCTCGATCTACAACATACTCCTGTAATAACACCCAACCACAATACACCCCTGTTATGATCTGCAAGAACGGTGATATTCAGATGAGTGATTCTGATTCTAGTGACTATAGCTAGCACACACTATGAACAATGATGGTACATTTAACTACTGTGCCCTGGAGTGGGAGGGCTGGAGGATTAGGAGGAAGACAATGAACCATGAAAGGCTCGAAACATAATCTGGTCCGGTGAATTCCTGGCTCCAAAACAATGGGAGTTAAAGCAATTCACTCAGTGTAGAATATGAAGGACAGACCCATTCAGGCAGGGGGAAAGGATTGCCCTCAGGGCCCTAATTCTAATCATTTGGGGTCTAATTACCTGGGATCAAAGAGACAACAGGAAACTAGAGACTCAGCGGTGAGAAAATAAGATCTAAAAAAGGTTATTATTGAATACTATTTCCTAATCTTTAAAAAAAGGCCTATTGTTTTAAGTTCAAAAGACACAAAACATAACCATTAAAATAAGCATTGTTTTTTGATTTGGTTTCATATCTTTCTCTTTTCCTGCCCTCAGCATCACCGAACAAATCCCCTCCCCCCCCCATCCCGCCCCCCAGTTGACTGTGACGGGTCGCCAAGCTGGCAGAAACCGCGTAGGTGTGCTTCATGTCACCCGGGTTGCACGCGTGCAAGTGGCGTACACATCACAGCGAGACCTACCGGGTCGCTCTTGATGACCTGCGACAGAAAGTCGGTGAGGTTCTGCGATGACAGCATGCTGTCCGTGCTCTTGAGATGCAACCCCTGGACCGCTGCTGCTACACTTCCCGCAGCCACCATGGATGGCGGACTGGCGATGAATTTCACATCTTGAAAGATAGAGACAGAGCATTGCGTCAGAGTGGACCTCAAGTGGGAAGGCCCTGTCATTATTCCCTCATGGACTAGATGGTAGCCAGTTTTTAGACCAAAAAAAAACAGAGTTGAACAGATCGGCCAGCCTATCATTACTCACAAGGTTTGAACTTTTCAAGAAAAAGCCAGAGGACGTAAAGTCCGGGGACAGGTCACTCATGTGCTGGAACAAAGCTAAGTGAGGGTGATACCGTGGAGGAGGGCCATGAAAGAGAACCGTGGAGATCCTCGAAAATTATGCCCTGCTGACTTGTGGCTGGTTGCCCAGATTTCAAGAGGAGTAAGCAGTTTGTCCTGGTGTGAACCGCGTCCCCCCCCCACACACACACAATTCAGCCACCCATACACCCAATTCGCACCTCCCTAATGAATCACCTGCAGCACATTTCTGCACCCTCGCAACCTCGCAACCTCGCACCCTCGCAACCTCGCAACACAAGTGGCGGAAGTGCCGTGGAAAGGAAAAAAAAAAACGCCGTTCTGGAAGGCAATAACTACTTAACTGCTTGGTAACCATACTAGAAGAGGGATGTACCCCCCCCCCACGCCCACCCCAGCCAAAAACAATGCTCCTTCCCTTTCTGAAGCATCCATGCTCTCACCCTCATCCGGCACTAAATCACCATTCAGATCACTTTCGCTCAGCCTCCCGTATAAGCAGCAGCACACCCAGCTTCCTTTCTCGAGTGTAAATGAGGACAATAAATACGCAACACGGGGCCCTCCCACCCTGGTGGCTCGCAGGCCAGAAGCTCCCCGGACGAGCGCCCTGGCAGAGCCCATTGTCGAAGGCGTCCTCGATTTATTTACTGCGTCGGCCATTAATTTCAGCCTATTAATTAAGAGGCCCTCCAGGTTGTGTAATAGGACACCCCCACTCGCCCAGCGTAAGAGAGCGTGGCATCATGTCAGATCCCATTGCATTTCCCTCATGCCATTGAGATCCCAGAAACAAATGGAGACTGCGGCAAGATGAATTGAACCTGACACTGGCACAAAGGCAGTGACGCCCCCCCCATTCACTTAGACCCATATCCTTGCTAACCTGTCCTAAATAAAGCAGCACAGAGCCTTGGAGAGGAGCCAGAGCGGCAGCCACCCTGAAGGAAAAACAAAGCAGGAAGCCCTATAATAGGGGAAAGACGGAGTCATCTCCAGCCCCTTTAAAACCGAAACGGAAAGAGCAACGGCAATATATCAACAAGACAAATCAAAATTCTTCATACAATGTTCCATAGAGTGAGGCTCTAACAGGTTGCAACTGGTCAAATACCTCTGCTAGACCGTATCCAGTGATGTCAAGTGGAAGAACTTCAACTCGTTTTATTGTTTTTGTTTTACTCTTCATTATTTTCACTTGTATCTTTGCAGCAATATAAAAACAAGAATGAAATCCACTCCTCTTTTCTCCGCCTTGCTTTCTGTTATGGTTCAGGCCTTTTTTATGCGACGCTCCTAACCTGCTTACCCCCAACCACCTTTCTCCAGGCTGAGGGATTCGCTCAGGCTGAACCACCAACGACGGGAGTACGAGGGCCATGTCAAAGCACATTCACTCCACTCAATTAAGCGCTGACTTCAAACAGCACCACAAGCCAAGTTTTCCCCCTGACCTACCAAGGGACAAAAGGGCTTCCTTCGTGCAAATCCACTCCTGTGAATAAAGGTAGGGGGTGGTGCAGGGGTCATTCAGGGGAGGAATTCTGCCTTAATATCACCTCCAGCTGAATTCCTATCCCTCCTCAGAAGCCGTGCTTCCGTTCAATAGCACCTCTGACTAAGCTTAAGGGATTTTCAATGGGTGGAAATAGGGCAGGAAAGCTGAGTTCCTGATCCGAGTGTCTTTCCAGGGCCCCTGCAATCCGGCACAGCGAAAGGGCCGAAATCAGCACGACCCCTTGCCCTGTAGTTTGCAAGTCACCCAGACATAATATTTGCCTTGTTTAACAGAGCAGGGTTAAGCTCCTTTCATCTTGTGGGAGAGATGCAATGATTTGAGACTGGCACAGATAGGCCTGTTTTTGCCTAAATTTAAATGCCTTCCCTATAAAACCAGCTGCACAAAAGTATAAAAAATCTACTCTTATTGTCCTCTTTATTCATAATTTGAAGGCAGACACTGTCAGTGCTTTCAACCACAGATCTATGGAAATGTTCAAGAGCATGGTACATCTACAGAAAAATATCCCAAAACAAATTTATTCCCCAATAAACAAATGTTCAATTTTGTATAATTCATTCACAGCACCATTCTGAAAATAAAGTTGTGCCGTCACCAAAAGTATTATTGTTATTGTAATTATTATTATTTTATATTGTTGTTTTGTTGTTGATATTATTATTATTTATGTTGTTGTTGGAATGTTTCCATAGCCATGTCTGAATACGAGTATATAACTCACTCTACCAGTAAAAGAAATCTAGCATACATTTCATGCACCTTACCTGTTGATCTTTAAAGTAATCCAGTCCTATATCTCAATGAGAATTATATAGTGTTGCATCCCTGTCCTCAAACCTTACGGTGGATACAAAATGAACAGGAGGGGGCAGCAGACATAACAGTTTCCTGCATGACTTCTATGCATACCTGTTGCACAGAGAGCCACAAAGGTCTGGGCGTGCTTGCGAAGGATCTGCTTGGTCTCCTGGTGGATGGGCAGTTTGGACAGGAAATGTTCAATGAAATCGTGGGGTGTTACGGAGGCTAGGTCCCATTTCAGTTTGTTCAGTGTGAGTAGTTCCATTTGCTGTGGGGGAGAACAAAAAACTATAGTGTTGATACTTGTTGAGATCAGTCCGTCATGTGGCAAACATCCACCGCTAGAGGGAACTGTAGGTCAATAAATTACAATGCAGTCCAATCTAATCTAATCTAAGATATAAAAGTAGTCCTACTCAATTAAATTACATAAGAAAACCAGTCTCAAAATAATTCAAGTGCGACACTTATGCTTATTTAACTTGATAGTAAAAATAATCTACAGTTGAATGGTTTTGAATATTTACGCATAATGTACAGCAAAGCATAACTCACGCTTCGCGTTTTTAGCTACCATGCAATAGTGCAGATTAACTCATGCAAGTTTTTTTTTTAAATCTAATTATATAAAGTAAGAATCCGCAAAATATATCCCTCAGCCGAATATGTATTTTTTATTGTGCATTTACCAGTAACTCGCCGGGTCTGATGGAATTGTCGGTATATATGCACAATTTTTCCGCAGTTAGCGGGATGGTTTCCTTCATTTTGGATGCCAGAAACATGCACGTAGCTCCCAGTAATTGTAATCTGGATTTTTTTGTGGGTTCCACAGACAAAAATCTGTCCAAATAATTCATAGCCAAGGGGAAAACCTCCTCTTCGCATTTCTGCTCCTCGCAGACCTGTAATATGAAGAAGAAAACAATTCAGACGTTTTATCAAAAAAGGCTTAATTCCATATTTGTAAACAATAAGAAGCAACACAAATTATTTTTAAAAACGATCAAAAATAGCTATCTAGCATCTCTATTCTCAAATCAGTACCGATACTGTTGCAGCCTACCTTTGTGGCAAACTATATGTATTGGAACGAAATAAATTTTAGGGTGGTCTATAAAGAATTATTTTTGCAAAACTTCTGTTGCTATCTTACAGATTAAGGAACTTGTCAATGTTTTTTTCCTAATATTTTCAGCCATTTTATTCTAATGCACGGAGGTGGCGTCCACTGCTACGTCCGAAACAATTTTGTAGTTCGTCATCTTTTCAAAAAATATTTAAAAATATTTCAAAATTGTTAGAGCGCTTTAAATTGACATGAAAATGTTCTTTGCCATATACTTTATTGGTTAGAAGCAAAAGTTTCTAATTCCAGCGTCTTTTATAGAAGAAAAGAACTAAAATTGTAAGACTCCGTTTTTCATGAAGAGCATGCGACATTTTAACTCGTGATGACACGCAACTTCAAAAATATATTAAAAATATATATGCACAGAAACTATGCACAAAAAGCCAATGTAAATCTTGCAAAATATGTTTTGTTTCATAATATTTCAGTTTCATCACAATCTTAGAGAGTGAAAAGGTAATAATGAACCTATTTTTAGAGCGTCATTCGGAAGCTAACACTGGAAGTTCGACTGCCGAGTTGAAACAAAAAATTTAAGTATAAATTAAACGTTTTATTCCAATCGTCTTTAACAAACTATATGAATCATACACCCAGATCGGTTTTGTAGATTGTATGCAATTTATGTCAATTTTATAATTATTATTGAATTTTAGTTTATTAAGACTTTTCGGAAGAGAACAAAGATGGCGCATATTACTGGCACGAGTTGCACTGCATACGTGTACATTGATATTAATTTAAAATAAATTAAAATAAAATTGTTTTCTTGAAACTGCAGACTTAGAAAACATTCGAAAGCTTAATTTACATTAAACTTTGCAAAGATAAACATTAGTTTAAACACGCAACTCATTATCGACATTATTTGATTATTATTGATTATTCTCATAATAGTACAATAAGACGGAAAAGTCAAAATAAACAACAACTTTGAATACATAAAAAGTTAAAAGACCATGTGTGGAAGAGTTTTAAAGTATGTTCATGTCACATGAAATGTATCCTTTAAAAAACATTAAAATGGGTCCAAAGGGCATATCAACAAGTGTCCAAGTACGTAACCTGGTAATACTTTAGGAACTATATTTCCAAATTTAATTTGAAATGACAAACCTCCAGCATCCACGTGGCAACAATTCTCCTCATGTAAGGCACGATATCTTTCTGAACGCATTTAAAGTAATTTGCAGAGGGAAGGTAATTGTCCTCGGCTTTTAGCATTGTCTGTAGAACTCTGTCATTGAGCAAGTTGGCATCTTGGTAGGCTCTTCTGATGCTCTCCACTTCGCAACACAGCAGCTGGTGTTCCATGTCTGAAGAATTGCCGGGGTTTTAGGTTTTCGGTGGATACGGAGAAGCGCTTTGCTACCAGACGTTCCGCGGATGCTGCTTGCTGCTGCCGCTGAGTAAGCCCTCTGGAGGCTGCCAAACGTCGCTCTCCCCAACAGAACTCCCTTTAGCTCTCTATGCAGTGACGTTAATGTTGTTAAGGGGAGATCAAAGCCTGTGTGAGCATGAGCGAGAGAGTGAGAGAGAGGCCAGAGTGAGGAGGGTAGTCTTAAAGAGCAACAAGTTCGCAGTCCGGCCCATTGCCGCCAGAACATCGCTTAGTTCTGAAAATGGGAGGTCCTTTTTTCCAGCTTGCGGTCGCACTCGATAGAGTCGGGAGGGGGTAGAGGGGAGGGAGAAGGGGTGTATTTAGCTGGAAGTAGTAATGTATGTGTATCGGTAATGGGTTTGGGTGCACGTCGGGCGAACGGGAGGTGCGGGGGGTGGGTTTGGGAGAATGCCCATGCTGACAAAATTGTTCCCCAGTTCCCCAGAGACACATACATTTACGGCTCCACAGTATTATTCGAAAATGTACGCGCTTGTGCCTGTATACGTTAATATACATCTATACGTATTTATGATATGACCATATATGTTACTCTACAAAAATTGCACATTTTAAAGTGCACATGTATTTTACCCGACTAATGTTTGAGCTTTGCACAAGTCAACGTTCCCATGCAACGCCAAGAATTATATATTTATTTAATCTTTTGTTTTTTGACCACATCACATGCCGCAAATTATTTTGATTTCTGAATAAATCCTAGACGGGTTGACATTTTTTTAAAATATATTTTATGCATATGTATATAGGTGTTCATACATGTTGTGTCCAAATACGATATTATCCATTAAACATGGGAAATGAAAAAATAAATAAATAAGCTGAAGTACTTCTTTAAATCAGGAAAGAATAGTTCTCCACGAACGAAGTGCAGAACTCCCATCCCTCTGCGTGTGGCAATATAGGACAAAGTAACTTCAAAAAAAGTTGGCAGAAGTTTCTGAGGAAGAACCAACCCAACCCCACCCCCCCTCGCTAGAATGGGAGGCAACAGAAATTAAGGTAAACCAATGGGGGAAACTTCTGTTACCAGGCAGAACTAAAGCAGGAACTAGCCCACTGTCGAATGCCGTTCATCTAAGGTGACTCTCTGTTCACAGTAGATAAATTTGCATTGGGAAAAACTACCTTAAGCACAGTTACGTTGTGTTCTGTAAAGCCTGTAGCATTTCTTAGTTAAGACTCTAGTGTGTTTAGAGTATATTCTACTTGAAAATAATGTCTCGCACCCGGAAGACACTAGCCAAAGATACCACGTGCCACATATAAAGTACAAATATGTAATAGAAACAGTGACATGATCAATAAGATTTTATTTTCAGAGTTGTCTTATTTGTGAGGTCAGTTATAAGTTTTAAGACCAAACGGCTTTTGTCAATGTTTAATAAATGTATCGTTACCTTCTAAGGTCCTGTAGCTTAAGTTTTGCTTTTTACATACTCCTCTAACATTTTGAGTTATATGTTTGTGAAACTGACATCACTTCAGTTATAAAATGCATTATAAACACTCTGAATATAACACATTTAAGAAGCGCATAACGTTTATTCAAAATTGTATAGACATTGGCGTATATCTGATAAAAATGTTTATTTATTAATATTCCAGTTCATTTCATTCATACACAACTGCCTTCGAGTACTTGAGTTTATTTGTATGCCTTACACGGCATTTGTCATTTTCATGACCGTCCAGCGAACGGTAACCGGTACGACTGTAAAATGAAACTAAAATGTCCAGAACCAAATATAGATATAATTTTAGGATATTATTACGATACCTGAAGCGGTTTTTTTTTTAAATCTAAATTCTAAAAGCGACAAGTATTGCAAATCATTGTTTGCAATGCTATTTACTGCAATTAAATACAAAGAAGCAAGGCGGCTCTACTTAACCACGGCTTGCTGTCACTTTAAAAAGCTACTGGCGACTGAGTATAAATTAAGCGTCCTGTACATTCCACACATTCCTATCCTCGCCATGTTGAAAAACTTTTACGTACCGTAAAATACATAATAAAAAAGCATATAAAATCCCAATGTTCTCAAATAAACTGAATATTTTATAGTTCTGTAAGTTAAATTATGATTGATCTCACAGATAAAACTATGTTTGGTCATTAGGAAATAAAATTATCCAATCATATTATAACTTTTTATTCATGCATTGTCTCAATAATTTATTTTGTTGTAATATCACGTACATGGCTTTTGTTCGCATATGACCTTAAAATATTAAATATGTACGAGAAGATATTATACAGAGTTTTATTCCTGCATTCTGTGTGTGTGTGTGTGTGTGTATATATATATATATATATATAAACTGTCAAAAATCTATCAGAACCATGCGCAGAAGCAGGATGCCTATTTTAGGGCGATTTTTGATATAGCCTAATGTAACATTGTGTTAATTTATATAAGGCCACGTTTCAGCCTTGGAGAAGTTGTCGATATGAATCTGTTTTTAAAACAGGAAACTTCATAAAACAGTGAAGCTGTACGCTTTAGAGAGTATTGGAAGTGTAAGATGACACTGTCTACTGAATAAGGTCTGCTTGCAAATAAGGAACACAAGAAAAAAAGTACTATATCACTGAAAATTATAAATGAGTATTAGTGCAACGATCTTTTAATACAGACATTCTGTGGAGACAATGAAAATTGGACCATGTGAGTTTTTTATTGGTTCCATTGTTACAAGTATTACGGTAAGAAGGCAGGGTGGGCAGCAAACGAAAGGAAACTTTTAAAGATAAAACACGTCTTGTAAGTCTCCGTCCAATTAGCGTTACCGGAGTTCAAATAGGGAAATAATTAGTAATAATTTAACGTTCGTTTTAAACTTTTATAAAGATTTTTCGAGAAATACTAGTTGGTTACTTAACTCAAGCAAAATTGGGTTAGAATTGGGAAGATGACGCAAATTTGACTTTAATTTTTTTTAGTTTGATATTTGTATGCCTACTTGGTATCTGATAATGTAGTATATTACTGTACTTTCAAAGATACTGAATACATACATTATTTTGGCATTGACTGTGTATCATAGCTATCTTAGAAAAGTAATGTAATTCCTGAATGATATGATTCATGTTGAATCGTGCATATATTTGAATTCATGCTGTTGGGTTTTTAGCTCTTTTTTATAATATTGCAATTCAGTATTCATCATTAACCATTTGCACTGACAACCTTATCTGCTACACGAAGCAGGAACATTTTGAGGGATCTGCAGGAGTGTAAAGTATTGTTCTTTAATTATCAATAAAGAAAGTTGGTCACAGGCATAGCTGTCAAAAATATACCTCTGACAAATCAGCCATTACTGTGTGAAACTGAGTAACTACCATTATGCAGAAATAAAGTTTTATTCTCATAGAGCAGTGTTTCCCAACCCCGTCCTCGGGGACCTGCAGACAGGCCACGTTATTGCAAAAATGTGGACTGTCTGGCAGGGAGCTGGGAGGGAGCAAAAATGTGGACTGTCTGGCAGGGAGCTGGGAGGGAGCAAAAATGTGGACTGTCTGTGGGTCCCTGAGGACCAGGCTGGGAAACACTGCCATACAGGTTAGTCACTTCAGAAACATCTCCCTTTGATGCTGTCATACTTAAATAGATACTTCGTAAACTAATTTTATTTTGTCAATGGCTGAGACTTCAGGATGACAACAAGGATTATATCCTTTGCCAAAAGGCTCAGGTCTCATTCAGTTTGCAACATACTACACACTTATTCATAATGGTTCATCCAAAAAATGGTTCAAAAGACACCATAAATATGTTCAGTAATAACAATTGTGGGCCAATCCAAAAGAGTGATATAACAGATTAAGATCTTAATTTTCTTGACCAGTCCTGAGTTTCCACTAATCCTATGAAACAATTATCTTTGTGGATCGTTAGCCAAAGAATGGGAAAATGGTCAAACAGCAATCCATCCTGTAGAATCAGCCTCAGTAAACAGCTTCTTGTTATTTTAGGCCTAACATGTGCAGCATTAATCTTCAGATTAATGTAGATCCTGTACAATCTGTAGCCTATCAGGTATCAAGATGAGTTATGTGCAATAAGTTGGGGAAAAGTTTTAGTTTTTAAGGACACTGGGTAGAGGTTGCACTCTGTGTAGCTGAGTGTATGGCATGAGGATGACTGACAGACCGTCATGGTGGCATTCACAGCCACCACGGAACCTTCCTTACCACCAATTAAAAGATGAGATGCACAATGTAGTGAAGCAATGATAGTAATTAATTATTCGACATAACAAAGGATCTGGCAAAAGATTCTTCGAACTGAGTGCTTGGCTTCACACAGCCTGCTGTTCCATGGCTCTCCCATCAGTACACTCCACAGCTTTGTCAACGCTGTGTAAGTATTTTCTCCCCATGTTAGGAATAGCAACAGAGCATATCCATACAGCAGTGTGTCTGCAGGAAGTCCCCTTGAAGAGCTTTCATAGGCCTCATGGAAATTCTCTTCAACTTCAGATGGCTCGCACTCATTCTCAAAATATGGCTCAGATTTAACTGAAAAGTGTGTCAAGAGAAGACAGATTTTCTTGTGTGTCAAAGGAACAGCTATTCCGTATCTTGCTCATTTCTCCAGGCCTGCTCAAGATAATAGGGGTATAGGGAAAGGATGCCGAAATATCACGGTAGGGGTTTGTGTTCTTATGCTTGAAGAGCTCTGGCATGTGGTCTGATTACACCCAGAACACACATGTTGACCAGACTCATATGCTGTTCTCCATACAATAACATTTCTTCGTTTTTGAAAGCTACAGAATGACATTTGTCAATCCTCTGGTCAGCACTGTGCCATTTTTGCTAGGGTTTGCTGGCAATAACTCAATCATATGAATAAATTCTCATCACTTTTAGGAATCTCTGGGAAGTGTTTGTAAATGAATGAATGAATGTATAGATTGCAAATAATAATGATTATCTCAGATAATGTTGACAGAAATCAGTATTTTTACGGTAAAGCGAGTAAAAAAAAAGACAGAAGAATTTGCAACACCTATACCTGCACCAAATATCTTCCTGGTTGGGCAGCTGATGCTGTTTTAACTTCTAAAAATTTGGTTATGGCATACAAATGTTTTGCTCGGATCACAATTTCCCATGAGTTTTCAGCCTGTTGCACAAAAGGACTGAATCGTATAAACTGTTGGGATCATACTTTTCATCATCTGATGTGTAATGATCTGGAAAACAGAAAACGCAGTTAAGTAAAAAAACCAAAGTTTTCAGTTAGAAAGCCAAAGTTTTACGTCAGGGAAAGTAAGGTGGACTAAAGGTCCACACCCAAAATCAAATTTCACAGTGACCGATTTCTGCATTGTCTACTGGAGACGCTTCCAAACATACATCTCCCTAACAGCCTAAGAATCAGCTCAAACCTTGATGTGACAATAAATCAAGTGAATAATGAAAAACCAACTACATAGAGAGTGGAAAAGTACCATGTAGCAGGAATCAGAGATTAATGGGTTGTGGTCTCTGTCTTTAGACTGTAGCAGTGTGACCCCCAGCTGTAAATCAAAGATCTGATCTATAGACTCCACTTGACAGCATCTCCAGCCAAAAGAGAAATTCTGAATGTTTCTTATATTCAGTGTCAGGCTTTTAAATGACTGCTCTATAGAGAAAGAAAAATAACTTGAGACACCACAGTTCGGACGTTTTTGCTCTATTACTGAACATAGGTTACTTTCAAGAAGCACTGGCACATGCCACATTAATCAGACAATTAAGCTGATTCTAGAACGAAACAAATTGCCAAGTGAAACTGGCTAAAAATTCTATTACCCGCAGAGGTACGTACTCTACCCTTTGCAGTTTTCACCATTCAAACATTTCTGTACCTCCCAAAGTTATGAAAGCAGGCCTCGCTAACACAGGGCTTCATTCTAAAACGATTTCCCCATACCACCCAAAAATCCAGCGCATCTGCATACAAAATATGCTTAGTGCGGCCCGCTTGCAGTGCAATGTTGCATGATATTTGATGATTGTGATTTACCCGAGCCCTGGGTGCATGATTATCTGGGGAAGGTATGCCATGCTCAGAGCATTTCACACATACCTTTACGCCTCTCTATCGGCTGATCTCTAGGGTCTGTTTCTCACACCCTTTGTCCCAGCCTGGGATCTGTTTTTTTTGTCAGATTTCTTTCCTGCGCCTGTCTGCCGTGGGACCTGGGCTCCTCGCTTTGAGCTATCTTTTATCCCGTAAAGATGACGAAGATGAATTTGGTGCCAAATGGAGGCAAATGGGCTCCCCTCCGCCTCGCAGGCAGGCGCCGCACTGTCCTTTCTGCCAAAACGACCGGGACAGTGTCAGCCATACGAGCTCCATCTCCCCCATTGAAAGGCAACGTGCTGCTTTCCCCTCGGCCCCAGCTCCCCATATCTGCACAACTGAGAAGATTTGCAGAACAATTTACTGCATGCGATTGGGTCCTGACAATGCAAATATTGTACTTATTTTGCTAATCAGTTTATTATTACACAATAATCTTAATTATGTTTTTTTCATTATTAGTCATATTGGCACTTATACCTAGTTGACACCTCATTTGCGATGAGCTATTTGCCTCACTTTAACATTTCTTTGGACAAAAGAATCCACTAAATAAAAGTAAATGTAAATATCATTTGATACAGTAAAATGTTTCAATTATAAGAAACTGATACATAAATCAGTGAGCAAACAACAATCATGATCGGTACTCAGAATACATATGCTATAGTCTTTCACCGTGCATGTTTGTATTAACATTCCTCTCTTTCGGCAATTGACCTGAAATTTCCGTATTGTTTCAGTGTATTGAATCCAACAGTTAAATTCCCGGGAATTGAAACATGCAGTGCTAGCGACAGTGCACCCCATTGAGGAAAAATTCCCACTGAGATGACTATGACAGTTTACAGAATAGTGTTTGTGTTGGGGGAATTTTCCCTAAAGCACTGATGGAAAAACCAAGTCCTTTCAAGTCAGGGAGCCCAGATTAAGGCCTGTCTACACAAGGTAATCTCCAGTGTTGGATGTGCTCGATCGGGGGTTGGGGGGGGGGGGGGGGCCCGGGGCGGGGGGCGGGGGGCGGGGGGGGATCATTTTGCCCAGCCGTGTGAGCTGCTGGTCCATTGGGTCCGGGCCAGCTGGTGGTGGCCTTCACCTGTGCTTGGCTGCAGGCCATAACCTTACTTCCACGGACCGGTAATACTTGGTGTCTATTTATACGGCCTGCAAACAAATGCAGTAGGTTTTTAAACACAGTGGCATTACGAAGCTCAGATTTTTGACAAAGCAAATGGTGGACTTCACACATTTCCTGGCATGGAGTCAGGGGTGCTTGGGATAACTGGCTATTCTGCCAGGGGTGGGGTGGGTCCATCTCCTTGAGCTGGGGGGGGGGTCTACTATGGTGGCCGGCGATGACGGCCACAGCTGGTCCCGCATTTGGCTCCGGGTGACCGAGGGCCACCATGTTTGGCCTGCGCCATTGCGACAAATGCATTCTCGCCGCAGGCATTGCGACTCCCCACGTGTAACGCCCTGTGGGGGGGGGGGGGGGGGCGCGCGGGGCGGGGGGGGGGGGGGGGGGGGGGGGGGGGGGGGCGGGGGGG
>JAODKC010000021.1:19664469-19676218 GCA_026777985.1 Mormyrops attenuatus | reverse complement strand
GGGTCCCGAGGGCCACCATTTTGGGCCTGCCCCATTGCGCCCAATGCATCCTCGCCGCCGGCATTTCCCCCCCCCACCTTTAACGCCCCGTGCCCCCCCCCCCCCCCCACACAGAAGGGGAGACGTCGTCCTGAAAAAGAAGAAAAGGATTTAGTTGGAAACATGAACGTGTGCAGGTTGTATTAGCTGAAAATTCAGCCCCGGACTGCTAGTGCCGTTGGCCAAAATTAAGTCCATGCGTGATAAAATGTGCTAAGAGTGAATATATATTTTCACCGATGAAGGCATATTCATCATGATGACAAATATGCGAGACAACGACAGACAGCAGGGCCAGTCTGGGAATGTTAGCCAACTAGCGCACGGGGTCACACTCTGTCATGACCAGGCTGTGTCAAGGTGGGGCTTAGAATCAGAGCTTAGCTTCTGCACCATTTCAGATTTTATTTAATTCAGCGCCCAGTAATAACAAAAAAAACAATGTTGCTTTGCTAAATGCTACATGTAACAAAAGAAGGAATCCTTCTAGTTGAACAAATGTCCAAGAATAAAGCATATTTATGGTGAGGCGGTGAGAAAAAAAAATTTCAGCCAAATTCCTGTTACAACCTCATTGAAATGCATTTTAAAATAACGTTAAGGGATAGACGGTTGTGTTTCTTTGGAAAAGGCAGCAACTATCAGAAAGTTGAAAGAGAAACATTTCGGTCTCTCACTATGTCCATCTGGCAGGGGGTGTTGGAGGAGCAGCTTGGGTTTATTTTATTAAGTGGTAAACAGACTTTGACAGGTTATATATAGACTTTGTGAAATTTCGTGGCGTCTGGCCAAATGCCATCGGATACCGCGGCTGAATACGCTGCTTCGGAATAGCGGTTGTGCTAATCAGGTGCCAAGAAATGGGGGGGGTCGGCGCATGACCCGGCTTTCTCTTAAAGCGTGGAGGTCTCCTGGAAGAGTGGAAGAGGGAGCGGCTTTGACAGGGGGGTCTGTCGAAAAAAAAAAAAAAGCGATGGCTATGCCCTGGCCCAAGGTCGGACGGATACTGGTGCCTGAACTGGGATCACTGGAATGGTGGTGAATCTGTCCCTGTTCAGTGTTCGGTCTCCTTCCCCTGGTTTTGCTCAGCCGTTCGGCAGTGTCCATAGGCTCTTTCACCCTTTCTAACACAGGAGGGACCACGTGCAGACTTGGGTATGAGATCAGCAGTACATGGGGTGCTGAGAATGGCGCCTACCCCTGGTCGAGGAAAAGATCAGAAAAAAGCTTTTGCTTTACGTTAGGCGGCTTCATAGCTAGGTTATAAACGCTCTGACGTGGGTGTGGCACGTGAAGAAGCACATCTTTATCCACATTAGAACACACTAGAATTATGAGGGAATCGTATTCAAAATATGAGCACATTTCGAACAAGTAAAGACTTTAAAATTCTGGTTCCAGGATGATGACTAAAATGATTTATGTGTTTTGGAAGAAGATGTCATAAAAATAACAAAATAATACAACCCTGAGCATGACAGGAAACCTGCGAATGCTGTCGGCCACGGACACGTGCAAATGTTTTAAGTCTGTTGGATTTCGCTCATCGGTCGTCACTGCAAAGTAAGTGGATGAACAGATGTCAGCGTCGTACACAAACTCTACAGTTAGCACAAACTAAAACACCTACCCAGCGGCAGTCACATGATCTTACCGCTAAGGCGGGAGATGAGTCTGCAAGCAGTAACGCATCACGGAGCGCATCACAGACCGAATGGCAGGAAATTGAGTGATCAGATCCATTTAACCACTAATCACTTAAACAGAGGTTGAATTTTCTGCAGATGTGTTGAATAATCAGGGATTATTTCAGTAATGCGTACTGCATTTTTAAAACTATAATTGTTGTTTATTTCTGCTGTGTGGTGACGGTGATGGTGTTCGCTGCAGTGATAGTGTTCAGAACATAATGAAAGCTAAATGAAGGAAGTGTGCATGGTGCTGGGAAGACAAACTTGTTAAGCAGCAAAAGCAGGACCAACAATAATAACGCTAACAGAAAGAGTATAGTAATAATTACACAATTCCTCTGACAAAATTCCTGTAATGACTGACAGATGACCTGAGCATAACAATCTGAGCGAGGACGGCCACATGCTGGCACTCTGAGCTGCCCGTCTGCTTTTTTTAGACACAGAGGAAATACCATTTGTAGCACCTGCTTTGACTGAAAAAAAAATGAAACATTTACTGTCTGTTCACCACAGCCGCTAGCTGCCCGGAGAGCTCGGCACACGTTACCGCGACAGAACAGGCCGCACATTTCCGCCCTTCCTGCTCAAATATCGTGCACGTGCTCTCTGATTAACGGGGAGTGGGGGGGGGGGGTGTTTCAGCGAAATCCCTGTGCCACCGATCCTGAAACACAATTTATTCGGAGAGCAGAAATATCCCTTTGAAGTCCCGTGTCAGCTGTTCATGGTATCACACCTCGACCCTGTTTCTCTGTATTTAATGAGGAGGGGGGGTGCGACGCGGGGTGGTGGATTGACAACACTGTAACGGCAAGGTATGATCCTTACAGCAGGCACGCTGCCATATATAACTCTATAAGGTATCATGAAAAACCAGCAATCTAGGTACCCTGTAGTATAATCTACAAACATCTATCTGTTGTTGGTGTAACTGATCATATATTACTATCTCAATGAGGCACTGGAGTACAAGAATGTTGAGAATGACCATTCATTGAAAAAATTTATTGCAATCTTCAAAAATCCAGCAAAGTGTTTCCTAGCTACCCTGATGGCAGCATATCCCACAATGCAGGGTAGCATGGTAGCGGCAGGAAGCACTGTTGATCTTTTGTTTCGGTCTGCGAACAAAAAAATAAATAGATAAAAATCTCCGGTCCCAGGAGGGGCGCAGCATCATGCGTGAGATGAAAGGACTTAACCTGAATTATCCCAGCTGTGAAAACGGGCGGAACCACAGTGTCAGCTGTCTCAGGGAACTGCTGGGCGGAAAAATGTCTGCACGTGCCTCACATGTAAAAAAAAAAAGAAAGAACGCATGATTACGTGCAACAGTAACGAAAAGAGAAACCCACCCTGCTGTAGTTTTTGGAACGGAGGACCCCTCACTTCCCCTTTCTCGCTGGAGCCAACATTTTTCAGTGACCTGAACGCTGTTCATCATTTAAAATTTCGGCAAGAATGTGTTCTCGGAAGCAAAGTTCGGATTTACATGTGTCCCTTGCTAATCCTCCTTGCTGACTCCCTCGTGGTTTCTGACTGCGTGGGCATTTAGATATTATCAGCCAGCCCAGGGCGGGAAAAAGTTGCGTAAAGAGTACAAGAAGTCAAAAAAACCCTGAGGAAGAATTCATCTTGTGCACGTTCAAAAACGACCTACATCCACCAGGCCGCATTAGTCCGTAAGTGTGGCCTCACTGGTCCTACGAGCTGATGCTGAGGTCTCATGTTTCCCCCAGCATGCCAAGCGAGAGAGACCCCACCGCCGGAGAGGGGTAATTATCACTTTTAGTCATAATGAGGAGGTTTAGGCATAGTGGGATCCAAAGTACAAACCTACAATCTATCAGCTGGTAGCCACCATGTTTCGGCCATATGCAGCGATACGTCTTGAAAATGCAGCAAAAGTCACGGACACAGTTGGCATTAATTATATTTAAACCGTTTTTTTTTTAACCCCATCTCTCAGTCATTGTATATTTTGCTTCTTTGTTGGTGTTTGCACATAGAGTAGGAATTTTTATGGCTAGCGACGGGTCATAAATAAAAAAAAAATCGACAAGGACCTCAAGGACACGCTCTGCGAATCGGGACGCTCCATTCAAAGGCTATCAGGCACGGTGAGATTAACTTGAAAAACGATCGATTTTGCGTCAACATTTGTTCAAACTTTCCCGCAACAAGCGATGCGTTCTACCGTTAAAGTTTTCTCTGGTCTATTGTGACTCAGCGTGTAAGACAAATGCCATATCCCTTTCATTAATTTTTTATTTTGTCTCAGAGTCTTGTCCGAGCATAGTATTATGGAGAACACCCGTTGAAATGGCACATCTGATTGGTTTCCAAATCAATTTGTCAGCAGTGGGTCAACAGATTTATTATTGTTGTTTGATTAAAAAGTGGATTCCTTAGATGACTGACAAAGCAGCTGTGGGACTTTCGTGGGGATTTGAGGCTGTATCCTATCATCCAGCGGCCTGTGTGTCCTGGCCATCCGTCAGGAGAAATCTCATTTTCATTACGGATGTGGGATCAGTGCTCATGGAAGCCACAGTCACGTTAGGAATTTGGCTCCTTTTGGCCATAGGGGATGCGTGCTTTCTCATTGTTATCGCCGACAATTATTGTCTAGTATTAGTCAAGAGAACTGGAAGCCAATTTTTCTGTATGATTTTGGGGGGGGGGGGGACTCTGAGGGTTGGCAAGATCAAATGGACCGTGTGTTTTCCTCGCCAGGGCGAGCAATTAAATTACATTCCTTGCAGGGCTGAAATGCATTTTGAAATGAATTAATATTTCTCAGAAACCTTTAAAAGAAGAAAGGGGGGGGGGGATTATAAACATGTGTATCTGCTAAGCTTAGTAAACAATCCAGGACGAAGAAACTTAATCTGCCCTGAAGTTGCTTTAGTGACTAACATTGTTTATTTCTTAACGCCTGGTCCCTTATAACGGCCTATATGCCCTAGTTGTCGGAAATGGAGACAAGGTGTTTAAAAATCCATTTGAGTTATATGTCCTCCTGATCTCCTGATTGTGAGTCTAGTATCTTTTTAAGGCGGATGCAAGCGACGGAACACGTGCCGTTTTAATGCGCATGTGAGCTGAGATGATTTATTTAGTCCTGTGTGTGTATGTGTGCATGTTACTTAGCCCTGTGTGTGTATGTGTGTATGTTATTTAGCCCTGTGTGTGTATGTGTGTATGTTATTTAGCCCTGTGTGTGTATGTTACTTAGCCCTGTGTGTGTATGTTACTTAGCCCTGTGTGTGTATGCGTCCTGTCGTATGCACATATCCACAATCCCGAGGCTCTGGCTTTGCTCACATGTCCGGACCCATCTCAGGTATGTAAGTAACTGTCAGTAACAAATTTTAGCAGTGTTTGTCGAGTTATTTCCATGCTTCCCTCAGAAGGATCTCTGGCTAAGCATTAACTCATCCCATTCATGTCCTTTCCAGAGTGAGGTCCTACATCGCCCAGCCTTTGCCGTAATTCATGCGGCATTTTCTGTTGAAATGTACAGTATGTCATGCAGCGCAGAGGCCCAGTGTAATCTGATTGTTGGCCTTGTCCAGCAGGGAGGGAGTGGGTGGAGGGGGGTGTTGGGTGCTGCTTGACATGGGAGGGGGTGGAGAGGGTATAGGGGGTGTACCCCCTGCCGACCCAGACTGAGATCTGAGGCACATTGTGCTCAGAGGCCTTCAAAGCGCCGCAGCAGTGCTGAAAGAACAAAGACAGAAGGGGAGCGGATGCCTTCCTCCAATTCCCATTGGAGAAATCACACCAACAGCGGGTCCAGTTGCATCATGTGCCTGTGCCACACCCCCTTACCCCCCGAATAAATCATTAGGGGGGGGGGTTCTGGCGACTCTCCTTGCTGTAGAATTTGGCAGTTGCTTGACCGATGGCTATGGGACGACAAATGTCTTGTGTGAGGCGCTGGGGTCAAATTGGCTCGACCTCCGTAATCTTGGCTGAAGCCTGGAGGCAGATGAAACCGGGATTTCAGTAATTAGTCGAAAAATGTTGGATGCCTGTCAAGCAAGTCTCCATTCTCTGCTGTCATTTCCTGTTTTGACGTATGACTCCATGAACTTATTATCTTGCTGCCCTGTTTAGGGAAGGCAAAACGTCCGTGTAAGAGGATGGAGTCTGCTGGCGCAACAAATTGATTGGATGCAACTGGTGGCAATGAACCACGACAGACAACATACTACTCTGGATCGTGTAAACCTGTTCAGCGACCTTGTGCCACCTATGAATTTTCTCAATTCTTTTTTCTTACAAGTTATCTGAACTGCTCAAGTGATGGTGAATAGAGAGACTGAAAAGATCATGAATTGATTGGAAACCTAAATATGGACGTGATAATTGAGTTTGGTCCATCTACCGAGAAGAATACATGTTATTATTTTACTTGCTGATAATACGTTTTTTCCCCTCATAATGACCTAAGGACTTGAGACATTACATGCACATGTTCAGAGATCCTGACAAATCCAGACCAAGGTTTTGTTTCAACCAAACAGTTGAGTATATAGAGTCACAGTCACAGAGTACTCAACTGGTTGGTTGAAACAAAACCTTGGTCTGGGTTTGTACTTCTGGATCTGAACTTTCCACCAATTCGCATGTTCATAATGTTGCAGTTCCGGTCATTGAATAGCCTTATTAGGTCCTTGCTTTGATGCTAGATGTTGTGTAGCCCCTGCTTCAATACTGCTTACACGAGTACCTGGGCATTCATTGGAAGCTCAGCCTATCTCCACTTACGCCTATTCAACTCTTCAACAGCACATATGTTTCCAATGTGCTAAGTGTCGCACTTGTACATCGCTTTGGATAAAACTGTTGCCTAAATAAAAACAAATGTAAATGCATAAGCTTGTAATATTATGGGATTGATGTTACCTGGTATCTTGTCATGTTCCTGAAGGAGCTGACCTTTGCTATGTTTCCTGTGGACTGTACCCTTCCTTGCTTGTCATTGCCCTCATCACTGACCCAAGTACCCAGAACATTCATCCTTCCCAAAGCAGTGTGATGACACTGGTGTGTAATGTTATTTTTGAAGTAGTCCTCATTTTTAACATTCTTCCAATCGCCTGGCATTTGTGATCTTTGATGATTCTGATCCATTGAAAAGGTCACTTAAAAAAATCATAATGAGTAAAAAAATGAATAAACTAACTATAATCCCTTTCCAATTTTTATTTCCTGGAATTTCCGTTTGAAGCAAATGAATAAAGGCGGCTTTCATCATTCCCTCCGAAATAGTTCATATGATATTTCCCAGAAATGCTCAAAATTCTAGAGCTGCATTTTTGGAAGCCGCGGCTGACCTCTAGACCTGCGGGCAGCGATTAGCGAAATGATTAATATGGCTAAGGACAACTGTTCAGAATGGGGGCTCAGTGCAGGCTGAGAGAAACGTCGCGAAGGGTTTCCCTCTAATGAATCCCCCGGCCGACTGAGACCAGCTTCTGTCAGCATGTCATAGAAACCCATTCAGTGGCCTTAATCTAGCTGGAGCCGGAGTGTGAAACGCGAGGCCCAATTCGTCTGCAGCCCTGGCGTTCCGTTTGACGCGCCTGGTTTTGCTCCATTTACGTGAAAATCGGCATCTTAGAAAGATGTGGGATGTATTAAGACTTAATCTCCATTGCAGGCTGCGGTGAACTCGCTGACCGGACATATATATGTTTTCGTTTTAGACATGAAAAAATATACATCTCAGGAGAGCAACACACATAAAGCAGGCGCAATATACTTAAATAATATATAGGCACAGGTGTAGATTGAGGGATGGACAGGGGTTGATCAGAGAAGTCTGAATTATATGCGTGCTAAAGGAGACAGAGTGAAAATTTTAGTACCATCCTCCTAATCTGTATACAGTTACGCCATTTTGTATTTACATAATTATATATTAAAGTACTACACAAGAAAAAAACACTTGGAAATTAAATGTTGCCCATTTGTGGTTATATTGGCATTCTGGTCCAAACTGTCGGGGGAGAGTTTGTCATTTTGTGGGACCCCACTCTAAAAGTCACTTTGGGGCCCCCTATGTAGTAACTGTGTGTGGCCAACAGGGGGCCCCCAAACCTCAAGAGCCCAAAGCAAATACATAGTTTGAATGGTGGGAAAACACCACTGTTGCAAACAGTTAAACGGAACAAGGCTGGGGTGGCGGACTAAAACTGTGGATGTACTCATCGCCGAAGAAGGCCCATCGCCGGGTCGGTCTGAACCTGTCATTTTCACATATATCACACTCGGGCCATCCAGTGAAAATACAGTATGATACCTTTGGGAAGTTAGAAGTCATGGACATAAACAAAACGGGGTCCCGTATGATATCTGAGTGGCTTGCAGCGATCCCACATCCAATCTATCTTCCAAGCAAGCGTCCCCCTGACTCCCAGGCCCATGGTGAAAAGCCACCCCCCACCCCCCGCTGCTGGCGTGATCGCCGCACGTCCAGGCAACAGGCCAGAGCCCCTCAACATGGCAGCCCCTCACTCCGCTCCGCTGGGTATCACCTGCTTTTCCTGGAAAACAAAACACAAATACTCCCCGATGGCTTATTATTCCAGGAAAGGTAAAAAATAATAATAAAACAGCAGGAATAATGAAGACAATTCAAACGAGCCATTTACACTAATTTCGGAGTGAAAATGAATTACGCAAAAAAAAAACAACACTATTTCATTGTTAAACTGGTAATATAATAATGGACTTTTTATTTTCATCACTGACACTACCCTTAAAAATCCTTAAAAATGTGTTGAACACTCTCGGTTAGAAGCCAGATGTGTGTTGAAACTATTCAGCTAAATCTGCGTTAAGACAGAAATCCCAACTTTGAAGCTTACTCTGAGAGGAAAAGAAAAACGTTACAGGTTGATGTGCAGATCATGGTCATGGAGACTTGAAGGTGAAGTGAGGGAACCCATTCACTGAAGGTTTGCCGGGAATTTTTTACTTACTGCTTAATTGTGGATGGGCTGGTATCCTTTATTTACATGGAGAAATGATTATATCCTTTTCGGCTGAGGAAAAACAGGTGATACTGACAGGGAAAGAGCAGCCACATAAATCAGTGGGTCATAAATAAGGGTGAGGGGCACAGGTCCAGTGGGAGGCTGAGGCCTGTATGTTGGGAGTCCCATTCCTGTCTCCTCCTGGTCCCTGTGGGCCCAAATGTCCTCATGGCCCATCCTTCTTCATTATCAGGGACGTCTCTGTGCTCTGCGTTGGATCTCTGGCCGAATCTTAAGGCCCCAAAATCAAATAAAAAACACAATGTGTCTTGTAGCTCCGTAGAACACAAATATTTTATTTTATTCAAAGCCTGGTACCTATCCTCTGCTCTGCTGATATCCAGAAATATATTGATCCTACTTGTGCAATACAGAGTAACAGTGCAGTAGTTTAAAGGAACAATATCCACATGAGTGATATTCACTTGAAAACGTGACAAATACAGAACTAGACATATATCTAGTTGTCATTCAGGAGATAATTGTGAATAATAAATCAGAATAATAATAATAATTTATATGTGTCAATATTATCCTTTACAGTTTACTCTTATCACACTTTTTCCTCACTCGTTTGTAAAGTATACATATCATGTTTGTATTTTATTTTTACTTGCAGCCTCGTAAAAATATATAAGATTCAAATATTCCTCAATAGCTATAAATATTTGATTTGCGGCAAGCTTTGTTAGGGATAGGGATAGTTTCAGGTGTCACGCAGCCGGGCAGTGTTGCCATGGGATGTGGCGGGCGGGGCTACACGCAGACGGCCCTCGACCTTTTACGAGGACCAGTGAATTAGCCACTGCCAGCAACAGGCGGACTCCCCTCCTTGGCAGTAACCCGCGCGCGGTACCCAAGAATGCCTTCATGCCTGTTTACTTAAAAGGCCTCTGATGTCATAATGGCTTCGGTGAGGCTTTGATATACCATCTATGGAATTTCATGCTTTTCGGGGCTCTAATTTAGTAAGTTGGTCGGCTGGCAGGTACAGCAGAAACTCAAGTTTTATTGCCCCCTAACCCTGGGATCATGTATGGTGGATATCAGAGGGACTGCAATGACGAGCTCGCCATTCCGCGGGCTGTAAAGAAGAGTTTTCTCAGGCTGTGAAATTTGATGGCAGGGCTCAGATTTGCTTTGTTAATCAGTCCAGAATCTCCTGTCGGTTGCTATTTCCACATCGGAAAATATATTAATCAATTCCCAGACTTAAAAATAAAGCTTTAGCAAAGGTCACATTTTGTGACTGTACTTGATACATAAAAGATTTTAAAATATTGCATTTGTTATTATATAATAAAATGTTTAATAACCTTTTTGTTACAATTCTAATAATCTAATTTTATATTTATTTTCTCATTTCAAACATAAGTCATTAATTTGACACTTGTTCCCAAAAGATGTAAGTTTTTGACATGTTAAATAAAAGTGTTTCTTTACTTGTGTAGAACTGATCACTTAACAAAAGTGTTGAACTTCAGCCGTCGTTACATATTTCTGACTATAAAAATGTTTTTCCACGCAGGTCAGCTTTTACACATCATGCAGAGATCATTTTGAGTCTTTAATAGATTGATACATACAGACAGGAATACACCGGCAACATTAAAGACCAAGCGGGAAACATGATAGGAGAAGCCGCTGGCGGAGTGCGTTTCCCCGGCTGGCGGCTGCAGACGAGCGGGTCTGCGCAGAAACGCGGCTGTGGATTTGCAGTTAGTTAACCGGGGTGATCGGGACCGTCGCGGGGCGGCCGTGTGCCGTGAGCAGGTGCTGATATACCCAGGACTGCTGCCTGTTAGCGGGCAGGGAAAGCGGCACCGCGACGTGGCTGAAGAGAGGAGCGGCAGCTTGGAAGAACGTAGCGGCTACGGTGGCGCGGCGTGGGGGGTCACCTAATTCACCTCAGCTTTTTAAAGGGCCATGGTCTTCCGGATCAGTCATGCAAAATTACATGAATCGTTTTTGCATGAATTGTGAGGGGTGGGGAGGGTTTGCGCACTAACTTGAGCTTTCTTCCCCCAAATCAACACAACACTCACTGCTCATGAACTTCCTAACTGCTAACCTCTGACTCACAGATTCCCTCACCCCTTTTTTTCCTGGTTTCCTAGGCGACGGAACAGTATTATAGTAATAACACGTCATAGCTACTAACCAAGGTCGGCGATAACCACGATCCCCTGCAGGCCTTGGTGAGCTTAAGTATAGAGGGAAATCAAAAAGAATCTTCCTTTAAAGGGGCAGAGCGCCCACTGGGCAGTACACGGGGGGGCTCAGGGGAGACGTTTGTATCAGGACACGTGGATCTCCTCGATTCCTGCGCCGCAGATATGTCACGTTTCAAAGAAACTGCACCCAGCCGTCGAACTCGCGTGCCCAGATCTCGATCGAGTGGATCGCGTTACGCAGGGCTGGATTGAGATTAAAAATCGGTCGTGGACTTTGGGGTTCCCCATGATGAATTTTGCAGATGGGGGGGTCACCAACGATGAATTTACATTACGTGCAGTGCTGTTCTGGCACCTTAGGTAAGATTTGGTGAAAATTTAGTCAAGTCATTTATATTAAAAACATTTGCATCATGTATCTGTTTGCCAACTAAAATGTAGGGAAATATTAAAACTAGTATGAATAACTGTATTGTCACGGAATGCAACAAAAGGTATTCCTCCTGATTTTTTTCGCCTGCTCTTTTGCACCCCCTAATCGAATGGCGCCCTAGGCGATCGCCTATGCCGCCTGTAGGGCGGGCCGGCCCTGGTTACGTGAGTGTGACCCTTGATATAAACACCGGATGTTTCCTCCATCTTAAGCGCTTGCCGATCCAAACGGGTCGGTCAGAATGTATTACATCCATAAGTTACTTCAGATTTCAGCAAGGAACTCCAGTCCAAAGGGGCATGTGGGGGGGGGGGGGAGTGTGGAGGGGTGAGTGGGGCAGAAATTTCAAATTATTGATAT